>CALNHX010006592.1:30731-86570 GCA_940337035.1 Agriotes lineatus
TCTATATATTTAAAACGTGAAGCGTGTTCTTTCGACATCTATTTTGAGACTTCCATCGGGCCGATTTCGATAATTCTTTTTTTAAATGAAAGCCGTTACCGTGTAGATGTGCACAAAAGTCCTAAATTTAAAATAAATGGATAATTTTAAGAGTAAAACCAACATATTGTAATTTTCAAGTGGCTGCAGCCGGCCATGCAGTAACAGTAAACCAAGTGTATTGTCGAAGTCAGCCTGCAGCGTTCTGCTGATTTTTTGTAGTGGACTACTGTAACTACTAAATGTTTATTTGAAATCAACGGTCTGCTGATTAGTGAGACAAACGTCAAAATACATGTAAAATTACAGTTAACGAAAATCTGTATTGCTCATACGCTGTAAGGTGTTTTTCTGCTTATTATGATTATGTGGATGTGCTTATTTACACACTGGTTTATTGGTTTCCCTGTTGGTACAAGCATACGTATATTTTTAAAAGGTATTTCGACGTTATCCGACACCTGTTTTTCATACTTTTCCATCCTCACAGTTTCTTTCGTTTAAGTTGCATGCAGTCATCGCTTTTGTAATCTATTATTTCAAAATTCTATTCGGCTTTCTCCTAGCTCTTCTTTCTGGTACCTTTCCCCATTTTCGCTGTGCGCCTAGCATGTACAATGGCATTTAATAAACCACAAAGACAAATTCCTGATAAAGTATGAATACATAATATTCGTCACAACCAGTAAATAGCTATGGTCAAGTGTATGTAGCAATGTCACGTGAGAGTAGTTTTGAAAACTTAAAAATTTAAATTTTACTTGATGGATGCGTTAAACATTGTCTACAAAGGAGTTTTGTAAATTGCAAAATATTTTTCAACGGGTTAAATTAGTGGTTTTTAATTTACTGTGGTTTTATCAGCTCGACGATGATATTTAAATGGCAGTTGTTTTCAAGACAAATACGTGTTATAATAGTGATTTTTAAAAATGCAGTATCCCTACAATAACGACATATTGTCTTGAATTTACATAAGGGTTCACCTAAGAGTATATTCCAAGGCCTTTCATTTGGAGGAAAAGATCTATCAATCAATTAACACTGTGGTGGAGGCAGATGACACAGTGCACTACCACATTGAGTTTCTCCACACTCTCTACCCTCCCGCACTTCTTCCCAATTGCCTGCCTTTGAAAGTTAGAGCACTTATACTACTGAGAAGACTGCAGGTAAAAGCTTCGCATCGTAACCTCACTAAGGCCAAAATTTTCATGGGTTTTGGAGAATAACCCTTATTCTTTCAGTCTATTCTTTTCAATTTAAGAGACTGCAATTTCCCGTAAAAATCTGCTTTGCCATGACGATCAATAAGGTGCAGGGACAGTCGCTGAATCAGGCTGGGGTTGACTTGAGGGAAGACTGTTTTTTTCTCGATCAACTTTGTCTAGACTGTTTAGGGGTCAGTTTTCCAAACAACTTAGTGGTGCTCAAACCAGAAGGAAAAACCTCCAATATTGTCTACAAAGAAGTGCTTTTATCCTCTATTCGAAGGAATTGACTTCTACTTCACAGATCGTTACATAAAAGAATCTGGGGCAAGGTAAGAAGTTGTAATTCGCCATATTAGTTCTTTTTACAAGTAGGGTCAAACCATTTTCAAGGCTTTTCGAAATTCATTCCTCCAAAGGAGCTAAATGTGGCTACCTGTTTCTGTAAAAATCTACAATGAGGAAACTACTACAGGTGGGAAGCTGAAATTCGACATATTAGTTCGTTTTACAAATCACATCAAGTAAATATCAAGGTTTTGCAGAATTCATCCCCGAAAGGGGTTAAATAGGACAAACATGTTTTTCTAAATATCGCTCTAAGGAAACTACTACAACTACAGGAAGTTAAAATTGAGCATATTAGAACATTTTTCAAATCGGGTCAAATCAGTTTTAGGGTTTTGGAGAATTCATCACCGAAAGGCGTTAAATGAAACAAGTCTGTTTGTCAAAATATCGCCACGAGAAAACTACCACAGGCAGTAAGTTGAAACTCGGCATTTTAGATCGCTTTACTAATCGGAAATAATTTTTAGTTTTTCGAAATACATCCCCTCAAACTGGTTAAATAGACCAGAAGTGTTCTTCGAAAAATAGCCACAAAGTAATTATTACAGGTAGGAAATTGAAATTCGGCATATTAAATCGTTTTACAAATTAGGTCAAATCAATTTCAGGCTTTTCGAAAGTAACTCCCAAAAGAAATGGGATAGATGTGTTTTTCTAAAGATCGCCATAATACGGTAACTGCTGCAAGTAGAAAGTTTGTTTTACACATCGAGTCAAGCCAGTTCGTTTTACACATCGAGTCAAGTCAGAGTTTTTCGAAATGTATCCTCTCACAGGGATTAAATGGGGTAAATGTGTTCTTCTAAAGATCGTCACGACATAGATACAGGTAGGAAGTCGAAATTCGGCATATTAGTTCGTTTTACAAATCATGTAAAACCACTTTCAGGGTTTTGCAGAATGCCTCTTCTCAAAAGAGTTAAATGAGATAGATCTGTTTTTTTAAAGATTACCTTAACGAACGAACTACTACAGATAGGAAGTTGAAATTTTGCATATTAGATCGTCTTACAAATAAACCAAATCATTTCCAGGTATATTTGGAATTCACCCTCAAAGGGTACTACGGTGTAAATGATCTCTTAGCGGTTGATACTGTGTGACCAAACTTTTAGTGCCGATATTCGGTTCGCGCCTATCGAAATTTGTTAGGTTGGCGATTATTTTTTTTGTGATTCTCGGATTTTGCAAACTCATGGAACTTCGGCCTTCGTCTCATTTTTACAGCGAAGCTAGGAGCTTGCACGGTTTTTCGGATTCTATAATCCGATGGGGAGTTAGCTTTTTATTCTTTGTGTGCCCCATGCCGTTTGGCGGAGTTTTGGTGTACAAGCGAATATTTGAACATTTAAGTTCGCGCCGATTGGCGGTCTTAGTTGCAAAAAAGTTCCTAAAAAATTCGTGCACATGGCCCATATTCTTGGGGCGAGTTAATTTGGAGTTTTGTCCGCTCTCGCGTGAAGCGCAACAAAATTACATCTCTCTTGCCTGAATATGAAAAGCAATATTTGAGTGTAAATATAATTGTATCACATAATGACATTTTATAATCTTCTATGGAATTAATAAATTCGTTAAATTGCAGTGGAATATATCCACACTGCTTAACACTAAAAATAGGATCAATAGATATTCCTTTGAAAAGTTTAAATGTGTTTACTGGTTTAATAGATGAGATAAGATTAATGGTACGCAATTTATGTATAACTGCTTAGATCTCGTATTAAATGGACAAGCCACAAGCCAGACAGAAGAGTATTATTACTGTGTATAGATTAACACATAATATTGCACTACCTTTTTGCCTTCGGAAAAGAAATTATCCTATACGCCTATCATTTGCTATAACAATTAATAAATCACAAGACCAAACTATGGATAAAGTGGGAATATATCGTATTTGCCACAACCTGTATTTAGCCATGGTCAAGTATACGTAGCAATATCACGTGTGAGTAGTTTTATAAACTTAAAAATCCAAATTTTATCTAATGGATCCTGCCATAAGTTACAAAGAAGTGTTCTAACTTGCAAAATATTTTGCAACGGGTCCACTAGTTGTAAATAAATATCCTTCATATCTATATGAAAGGCTAACCTTCCGTACTGATGTACATAATCTGAACCTCAGATATAAAGGTCTATTAACTCCGCCTATACATCATACTGCGTTATTTAAACGCTCTTTTTCTTACTGTGTCGTTAATGGATACAACAAGCTACCCCTCGATTTAAAGACGTTAAGTATTAGTCCTTTTAAAATTAAATTAAGATTTCTCTTATTCAAATTACAAACGGAGGGAAACGTCTTTTAAATTAAAAATCTTACTTTAGAAATAAAGTACAGCCACTTTGTCGTAACACCGTGCTTCTTTTTCTTTTTAAATCGTCCTTGTATTCTTAATCCATAATCGCAATACTACTTTATCCCCGACTGGACAAAAATAAAAATACCTTATAATGATTCCGATAATCGAATTGCAGAACAGTATTGTTCCAACAATTGTCTAGGTTAAGTGGAGCAGACGGTGGGATTTCCTTCGGATTTCCCTTCGAACTGGACTTCGCCTAGTTCATAAGTTTATTTTGTTGTTATATTTGTTTTTAAATTAATAAAGTTATCATTATTATTATTATTATTATTATATTTCCAAGGTATGGAGGAACCAGTAATGTTATCGCTTCCAACCATAGGAGCTCCAATATCCTGAATAGTTTTTTAATAAAAAAAATGTTCATGGTTCTTACTAATATTATAGCTAATTGTTGCAAACTCCACCAACAATCGTCAATAGCGTTTTCGGAAGTTAAAGTTACAGTGACTTTATAATGATTAGAATAAACTCAAAAACATTAGCCTCACTACTTCTTTAGATGCTTTCAATACAGCTACGCGCATTAGATTGTCACCAATCGAATTCGCTTTTTTATAACAACTCTACTAATTTAATGTTTGAGGCTTTCGCGGTTACTCGAATTGTCACTATTAGAATTAAATTTTGGCCTAGACCGCGTCGTCTTTGCAAATAAAAACCCAGCCTTTGTTGGCTTAATGTGCGTAACACCTTGTGAACTCAAGCAAGGGGTTTGTGTAACGGTTATGTTCTTTTGTGGCTCGTGAGCCCTTACAAGCCACCCATGATTTAGTCCGTGTTATTAGAGTACCTTGTGAACAAGAATACTAGGGCATATTTGGCCTTTTTACTGTGTGTGTACCCATATAGACTAACGTTTCCCAAGACATTGCAGCTTGCATCATCAGAGGCAAAGTTGCTCTAAGAGCAAATCATGGGTGGCTTGTAAGAGTTCACGAGCCATCAAAGAACATAACTGTTACACAAACCCCTTGCTTGAGTTCAGAAGGTGTTAGGCACATTAAGCCAACAAATGCAGGGTGTTTATCTGCAAAGACGGCGCGGTCTAAGCCGAAATTTAATTCTAATATTGACAACACCACTATTATCAGTTTCATTGTTATGAACGCTAGTGTGAATTTACAGTCTATTAAAACAAAAATATGTGTATGATTTCGGTTTATAGACTCGCAGTTGAAGTCGATTGTCTAGAAAATCGACCAGGTCATTTCTATTCAAAAATACATATCTGTTATTTCAAGAAAATAATTTTAAAAAGACTTTCTAAAAGTTAAGAAAGCTAGGTGGCGAGATTTACCTATGTAAGTTTATAGAGTAAGAGCTCACACCAAATTTCATTGCAATCAAATTGGTATTTGTTGGGTCGTTATGAAGCAAGTAATTACGACAGGATACCTTTGAATATTCATAGCTCTACTAGGAAGTATGTCTGGGAATATATTTATACAATTGCATTATTTTAACTGCTAAAGGCGTTGTTAAAGTTTGCAAGTGCAATTTTGAATCATCTAACATACATAAACTTTACCTGGCTCATCTCTTTATAGCTATTGAAAATTATTCGACGGAGATTATTTTGCACCATTTTGAATTGTGTGCAGAGGTGAACCAAAACTCCAGCCATAAGCACGTCGACAGTTGTAAAGGTACAAGCAATAGTTGAGATGCAAATGTGCTGGTAAAGCCAAGTAATTTCAAATCCCGGGCTTTTTGTAGTGTTAAGAACTGTCAATGGTCCATACGGCATTACCCACTTGCTGCTATCGCTGTTTAGAATTCGACTAGTGCTGCTGTATATCATGGTAGCTAGGATGTCTAAAGACGCAAGGGTCCAGTACGTTAAAGTCTAAAAACATTTTTAGTAACTGTAGTTGCTGCTCAGACATACACATAAAATAAAAATACAACACTCTCTCCTAACGTAAACTTCCTGTACTAATTTCTCTACTTCTATCTTTTGAATTAGTGTAATTTTAAAGTGGTACATTTAAGTAGTGTACCTAGAGGGGTTCTGGCGCACTTCCGGTGGTTTGGAACTTGGCTAAGTGTCACGTGGCGAGATCATTGGCTTCTGGTTTGAAACTTGGCTAAGTCTAGCCGAAGGTCACGGGTCTAGCCGGGGTCAAGGTCACGGGCCTCGGTCATTAGCCTCTGGTTTGAAACTTGGCTAAGTCTAGTCGAAGGTCACGGGCCTAGCCGGGGGGTCACGGGCCTCACCTAGGTCACGTGCCACTTCCAGGAATTTTTTGGGTTAAAAGTGTAGTTTTTGAAATTTTTACAAAATTTTCCCACGCTCGAGCGTCTGGGATGCAGACATGCCCATTCTTGCAGGATGTTGTAGAACAATGGCATCCATTGTTTTAAAGTCGAGACGAAATTGGAGAACAATGAAGCTATTGTTACGCTTATCAAAATTTTCTCAGGCTCGACCGGATGTGAGTCATCGTCTGAGTACGCAGACATGTCTATTCTTGCAGGATGTTGTTGAACAATGGCATCCATTGTTTTAAAATCAGCACGAAATTCGAGAACAATGAAGCCATTGTTGTCTGGAGATTAAAATGTGCAAAGCTGGTAAAAATTCAACACTGAAAGCCATTGTTTGAGAAATCTGCACGATAATTGGACAATGAAGGCATTGTTGTCTGGGGGGAATTTTTGCTGACGCTGTTAAAAGTCTAATTTTGAAATTTTTACAAGATTCTCATGATACATTTTGGAGGTAAAAGTCTAATTTTTACAAGATTCCCACGATGAATTTTGAGGTTAAGAGTCTAATTTTGAAATTCCTATACCGGATGTGAGTCATTGTCTGGAAATGCCAGACTTGTCAAAACCTGCCTGCCTGCCTGCTGCGCAATTAAACAATGAAGCCATTGTTTGAGAAATGTGCAAGGTTGCAGAAAATAAACCGAATTAATAGTGGTCTAATAGTATCGAATTATTTCCAGCTAAAAGACGCAATATGAAAATCCAAACCATTTTCAATACCTTGTTAGGTTTTTGTTTTATTACGCGTTTAACGAGATGTATGTCTGGATATTTAACTTTTTGAAACTCAAATAGGCCGATTGGAAGCATCTTTTAGTAGATAGGTAATGTGTTCGATCCCACTGGAGGACTGTTTAAGCGGTAAACAGTATTTAACATAATACAAAAGTGTTGGGGTCTTAGAGACATTGTTTGTAAGCAAAAGTAAATATTACGTGTTTTTTCCCGTACTTTATTAAATACACAGTCTCGAAATTGAGCCGATAGTTATTTATTTCGGTTGGATTTATGTACAGCATCCCTCACTTTAGCAGGAAGAAGTTCTTAAAGTAATATTATTATGCTGTAGAGATTTACAGGTTATAGTTCGGAGTGTAAACTGAGTTAAAAAAATTTGGATATTAGCAACAGTACAATTTAATATTGTTTTCTTTTACGTAAGACCCAAATTTAAGATTCGATAGGTTCGAAAGCACTGTTGACAGACAGACAGAAAACTTGTAAACCGGGCCTTGTCAAATATCGAACAGCAATATATATTAGTAAAAAATATCCTTCAGTTAGCAGGTTTGATGTAGTTTTAGCCAATACACATTCCAGCACTAAAAAAAAATGGTAGGAAGCGGAGTCTTAGACAGCAGAATTTTTATAATACAAAACAGGAGCGATAAAATAATCGTCAGCATTTTTCAGTTTATCCGATTCGGCAACTTCCGCATATCGCAAAAACAAACACCTTCTTTGTTCTTGTGTTAGCACCTTGGCTTTAAGAATGTTACGAAATCCGACGCCACAGCACTATATGTTTTAACTACATTTTTTCAATAACTACAAAAATAAAAAAGCAGCTTAAAATATTGTTCCTAAAAGGAGTGGTGGTGTAGTTTTATCATTGGAATTTCGATTTCTTACAACGGTATTTGTAAATAGTCCAGTTTTTGTTGTTGCAACGAGCATAGTTCTAGCAGAGATATCTGACGAATAGAAGATATAAAAAGACAGTAATATTAATCTAAAATTGAATTAACTAATATTATTAACAAAGTTGTTAAAGGTAAGATATCAAAATTTTAAAATAAAACCCAGAGAATAAGAATTAAATTAAATAAATCCGAGTAAAAGCTATTAGATCACTGCAATATATTAGTAAAAAATATTCTAATTAATAAGGATGCTATACTCAATGGTGAGGGACAGTATAATTTTGCCGGATAAAAAATTATCTAGATTGGTTAAAAATCAGATGTATAAGAGAAAATCTCAAACTTGTTTTAAAACATTTTGTAACTAAACAATCACATTTGAAATTGTGTAAATAAAGCTAAAATTAGAAGGAGGCGCAGACTATAGAAAATACTTGTCAATACTTGTGGATGTGAACGTCTAGGGAATGTGCAAGGTTGCTAAAAATAAACCGGATGTGAGTCATTGTCTGGAAATGCCAGACTTGTCAAAACCTGCCTGCCTGCCTTCTGCGCAATTAAACAACGAAGCCATTGTTTGAGAAATGTGCAAGGTTGCAAAAATAAACCGGTTGTCTGGAGTTTCTGCACAGGTCAGCGCGGGCACAGGTCTGCGCGAAAGTCTGCGCGAGAGTCTGCGCGAGGGTTTGGCGGTAAATTTAAATTCTGCGTAGGTTTTGGCGGTAAATTCAAATTCTGTCTAGGTTTTGGCGGGAAATTCAAATTATAATCAGTGTTTTTGGCGGGAAATCTGGGAATGTACAAGGTTGCTAAAATGTATGGGGTCTTTGTCTGAGAAATTTACACCAGATGTAGTTAATGACCTCCATTATCAGTGTCTATAAATTTGGTAGACAGACAGACAGGCAGACCGACAGGCAGGCAGACAGACAGACAGACAGACAGACAGACAGACAGACAGACAGACAGACAGACAGACAGACAGACAGACAGACAGACAGACAGACAGACAGACAGACAGACAGACAGACATACAGATAGGCAGACAGACAGACAGACAGACAGACAGACAGACAGGTAGGCAGATAGACAGACAGACAGACAGACAGACAGACAGACAGACAGACAGACAGACAGACAAACAGACAGACAGACAGACAGACAGACAGACAGACAGGCAGGCAGACAGACAGACAGACAGACAGACAGACAGACAGACAGGTAGGCAGATAGACAGACAGACAGACAGACAGACAGACAGACAGACAGACAGACAGACAAACAGACAGACAGACAGACAGACAGACAGACAGACAGACAGACAGACAGACAGACAGACAGACAGACAGACATACAGACAGACAGACAGACAGACAGACAGACAGACAGACAGCTAGACAGCTAGACAGCTAGACAGGTAGACAGGTAGACAGGTAGACAGCTAGACAGGTAGACAGATAGACAGCTAGACAGCTAGACAGGTAGACAGGTAGACAGGTAGACAGGTAGACAGCTAGACAGGTAGACAGATAGACAGCTAGACAGCTAGACAGCTAGACAGGTAGACAGGTAGACAGCTAGACAGGTAGACAGATAGACAGCTAGACAGCTAGACAGCTAGACAGGTAGACAGCTAAACAGGTAGACAGCTAGACAGGTAGACAGGCAGACAGATAGACAGCTAGACAGGTAGACAGCTGTTCCTGTAACGGTTTTATGGGCACGACGGTGTAATAAAACGACAATTGTAAATATAATTGTATTTTATTTGTCTAATGTACATGTATAAAATTATTACAAATATATTATACACTAGTCAATTATTGTGGTAGAGGTGTTGTTGTTGTCATCTCTGTCTGGAGCATCTCCTCGTGCTGTTTCCGAACTGGATTTATTCAATTATTCCTGCCTCTTTTAATTCTTCTGTTTTACTAACAATTTCATTTATATGATTTGTATGACGCAGACTGTTGGCTCATAATGCAAACATTTAACAGATGGGTACGCGGACATCACCATAAATCATATACGATTTTTTTTATACATTCACGTTCTAATCTCAAAATTTTTAAATGCTCCTCGATGGGCTCCATCACATTGTCATCAAACCAACTCCACCCGTCTGGAAGTTGTAGCTTTGTATCAGTTTTAAAGTCCGGATGTCCATCTAGCGTAACGGTGATATCCATACGATTGCAACCAAACCATGGAAATAACTTTGAAAATTCATAGAAATACTTGTCGTAATATTTTTCCAAAGAGGTGACGGCTTCCATGTTACAATCAGACTGCTACGATTTATTCGATATACTATGATTTATATGTTTATGCCCTAGTCGTGCAAGCAATTTCTACATAACAGACAGAGAGGGCGCAGTTTGGCCCAGATGTCCATCTAGCATAACGGTAATATTCATACAATCGCAACCAAACCATGGAAATAACTTCTCGTAATATTTTTCTTCGTAATGAGGGTGGGTCCATTATGTGAGCCGGATGTGATTGTTTGAGAAATGTGCAAGGTTGCTAAAATGTATAGAGTCTTTACACCAGATGTAGTTAATGACCTCCATTATCAGGTTATCAGATTGGTTAAAAATCAGATGTATAAGAGAAAATCTCAAACTTGTTTTAAAACATTTTGTAACTAAACAATCACATTTGAAATTGTGTAAATAAAGCTAAAATTAGAAGGAGGCGCAGACTATAGAAAATACTTGTCAATACTTGTGGATGTGAACGTCTAGGGAATGTGCAAGGTTGCTAAAAATAAACCGGATGTGAGTCATTGTCTGGAAATGCCAGACTTGTCAAAACCTGCCTGCCTGCCTTCTGCGCAATTAAACAACGAAGCCATTGTTTGAGAAATGTGCAAGGTTGCAAAAATAAACCGGTTGTCTGGAGTTTCTGCACAGGTCAGCGCGGGCACAGGTCTGCGCGAAAGTCTGCGCGAGAGTCTGCGCGAGGGTTTGGCGGTAAATTTAAATTCTGCGTAGGTTTTGGCGGTAAATTCAAATTCTGTCTAGGTTTTGGCGGGAAATTCAAATTATAATCAGTGTTTTTGGCGGGAAATCTGGGAATGTACAAGGTTGCTAAAATGTATGGGGTCTTTGTCTGAGAAATTTACACCAGATGTAGTTAATGACCTCCATTATCAGTGTCTATAAATTTGGTAGACAGACAGACAGGCAGACCGACAGGCAGGCAGACAGACAGACAGACAGACAGACAGACAGACAGACAGACAGACAGACAGACAGACAGACAGACAGACAGACAGACAGACAGACAGACAGACAGACAGACAGACAGACATACAGATAGGCAGACAGACAGACAGACAGACAGACAGACAGACAGGTAGGCAGATAGACAGACAGACAGACAGACAGACAGACAGACAGACAGACAGACAGACAGACAAACAGACAGACAGACAGACAGACAGACAGACAGACAGGCAGGCAGACAGACAGACAGACAGACAGACAGACAGACAGACAGGTAGGCAGATAGACAGACAGACAGACAGACAGACAGACAGACAGACAGACAGACAGACAAACAGACAGACAGACAGACAGACAGACAGACAGACAGACAGACAGACAGACAGACAGACAGACAGACAGACATACAGACAGACAGACAGACAGACAGACAGACAGACAGACAGCTAGACAGCTAGACAGCTAGACAGGTAGACAGGTAGACAGGTAGACAGCTAGACAGGTAGACAGATAGACAGCTAGACAGCTAGACAGGTAGACAGGTAGACAGGTAGACAGGTAGACAGCTAGACAGGTAGACAGATAGACAGCTAGACAGCTAGACAGCTAGACAGGTAGACAGGTAGACAGCTAGACAGGTAGACAGATAGACAGCTAGACAGCTAGACAGCTAGACAGGTAGACAGCTAAACAGGTAGACAGCTAGACAGGTAGACAGGCAGACAGATAGACAGCTAGACAGGTAGACAGCTGTTCCTGTAACGGTTTTATGGGCACGACGGTGTAATAAAACGACAATTGTAAATATAATTGTATTTTATTTGTCTAATGTACATGTATAAAATTATTACAAATATATTATACACTAGTCAATTATTGTGGTAGAGGTGTTGTTGTTGTCATCTCTGTCTGGAGCATCTCCTCGTGCTGTTTCCGAACTGGATTTATTCAATTATTCCTGCCTCTTTTAATTCTTCTGTTTTACTAACAATTTCATTTATATGATTTGTATGACGCAGACTGTTGGCTCATAATGCAAACATTTAACAGATGGGTACGCGGACATCACCATAAATCATATACGATTTTTTTTATACATTCACGTTCTAATCTCAAAATTTTTAAATGCTCCTCGATGGGCTCCATCACATTGTCATCAAACCAACTCCACCCGTCTGGAAGTTGTAGCTTTGTATCAGTTTTAAAGTCCGGATGTCCATCTAGCGTAACGGTGATATCCATACGATTGCAACCAAACCATGGAAATAACTTTGAAAATTCATAGAAATACTTGTCGTAATATTTTTCCAAAGAGGTGACGGCTTCCATGTTACAATCAGACTGCTACGATTTATTCGATATACTATGATTTATATGTTTATGCCCTAGTCGTGCAAGCAATTTCTACATAACAGACAGAGAGGGCGCAGTTTGGCCCAGATGTCCATCTAGCATAACGGTAATATTCATACAATCGCAACCAAACCATGGAAATAACTTCTCGTAATATTTTTCTTCGTAATGAGGGTGGGTCCATTATGTGAGCCGGATGTGATTGTTTGAGAAATGTGCAAGGTTGCTAAAATGTATAGAGTCTTTACACCAGATGTAGTTAATGACCTCCATTATCAGGTTATCAGATTGGTTAAAAATCAGATGTATAAGAGAAAATCTCAAACTTGTTTTAAAACATTTTGTAACTAAACAATCACATTTGAAATTGTGTAAATAAAGCTAAAATTAGAAGGAGGCGCAGACTATAGAAAATACTTGTCAATACTTGTGGATGTGAACGTCTAGGGAATGTGCAAGGTTGCTAAAAATAAACCGGATGTGAGTCATTGTCTGGAAATGCCAGACTTGTCAAAACCTGCCTGCCTGCCTTCTGCGCAATTAAACAACGAAGCCATTGTTTGAGAAATGTGCAAGGTTGCAAAAATAAACCGGTTGTCTGGAGTTTCTGCACAGGTCAGCGCGGGCACAGGTCTGCGCGAAAGTCTGCGCGAGAGTCTGCGCGAGGGTTTGGCGGTAAATTTAAATTCTGCGTAGGTTTTGGCGGTAAATTCAAATTCTGTCTAGGTTTTGGCGGGAAATTCAAATTATAATCAGTGTTTTTGGCGGGAAATCTGGGAATGTACAAGGTTGCTAAAATGTATGGGGTCTTTGTCTGAGAAATTTACACCAGATGTAGTTAATGACCTCCATTATCAGTGTCTATAAATTTGGTAGACAGACAGACAGGCAGACCGACAGGCAGGCAGACAGACAGACAGACAGACAGACAGACAGACAGACAGACAGACAGACAGACAGACAGACAGACAGACAGACAGACAGACAGACAGACAGACAGACAGACAGACATACAGATAGGCAGACAGACAGACAGACAGACAGACAGACAGACAGGTAGGCAGATAGACAGACAGACAGACAGACAGACAGACAGACAGACAGACAGACAGACAGACAAACAGACAGACAGACAGACAGACAGACAGACAGACAGGCAGGCAGACAGACAGACAGACAGACAGACAGACAGACAGACAGGTAGGCAGATAGACAGACAGACAGACAGACAGACAGACAGACAGACAGACAGACAGACAAACAGACAGACAGACAGACAGACAGACAGACAGACAGACAGACAGACAGACAGACAGACAGACAGACAGACATACAGACAGACAGACAGACAGACAGACAGACAGACAGACAGCTAGACAGCTAGACAGCTAGACAGGTAGACAGGTAGACAGGTAGACAGCTAGACAGGTAGACAGATAGACAGCTAGACAGCTAGACAGGTAGACAGGTAGACAGGTAGACAGGTAGACAGCTAGACAGGTAGACAGATAGACAGCTAGACAGCTAGACAGCTAGACAGGTAGACAGGTAGACAGCTAGACAGGTAGACAGATAGACAGCTAGACAGCTAGACAGCTAGACAGGTAGACAGCTAAACAGGTAGACAGCTAGACAGGTAGACAGGCAGACAGATAGACAGCTAGACAGGTAGACAGCTGTTCCTGTAACGGTTTTATGGGCACGACGGTGTAATAAAACGACAATTGTAAATATAATTGTATTTTATTTGTCTAATGTACATGTATAAAATTATTACAAATATATTATACACTAGTCAATTATTGTGGTAGAGGTGTTGTTGTTGTCATCTCTGTCTGGAGCATCTCCTCGTGCTGTTTCCGAACTGGATTTATTCAATTATTCCTGCCTCTTTTAATTCTTCTGTTTTACTAACAATTTCATTTATATGATTTGTATGACGCAGACTGTTGGCTCATAATGCAAACATTTAACAGATGGGTACGCGGACATCACCATAAATCATATACGATTTTTTTTATACATTCACGTTCTAATCTCAAAATTTTTAAATGCTCCTCGATGGGCTCCATCACATTGTCATCAAACCAACTCCACCCGTCTGGAAGTTGTAGCTTTGTATCAGTTTTAAAGTCCGGATGTCCATCTAGCGTAACGGTGATATCCATACGATTGCAACCAAACCATGGAAATAACTTTGAAAATTCATAGAAATACTTGTCGTAATATTTTTCCAAAGAGGTGACGGCTTCCATGTTACAATCAGACTGCTACGATTTATTCGATATACTATGATTTATATGTTTATGCCCTAGTCGTGCAAGCAATTTCTACATAACAGACAGAGAGGGCGCAGTTTGGCCCAGATGTCCATCTAGCATAACGGTAATATTCATACAATCGCAACCAAACCATGGAAATAACTTCTCGTAATATTTTTCTTCGTAATGAGGGTGGGTCCATTATGTGAGCCGGATGTGATTGTTTGAGAAATGTGCAAGGTTGCTAAAATGTATAGAGTCTTTACACCAGATGTAGTTAATGACCTCCATTATCAGTGTCTATAAATTTGGTAGACAGACAGACAGGCAGGCAGGCAGACAGACAGACAGACAGACAGACAGACAGACAGACAGACAGACAGACAGACAGACAGACAGACAGACAGACAGACAAACAGACAGACAGACAGACAGACAGACAGGCAGACAGACAGACAGACAGAAGGTTTAGGCGGAGGTTTAGTTAGTTTTAGAGAAAAGTAGAGTTGATCAATTTCAGCTTGAATGTCTGCAATAATTTTATTTGCTATTTCTATATTTGTACTAGCAGAGTTTTGGTGTTTGGAAAGTCGATAAATAATCTTATTAAGTTCTTTGTTAAGAAGGGTCTTGTTGACAGCATCCTCTTCCAACAGAGATTGCGCAAGATTGGCTAATCGTTTATGCTGAAGATTAGAATATTCACAGTCATCGTAAAAGTATAGATTTCTGTGCTGAATGTGACGACCGAACTTATCTCTCGACATTGTCGAACTGATTCGTTTTCATTATCGGCGCAAGTATGTAAGCGGTAGACAGCTAGACAGCTAGACAGGTAGACAGCTAGACAGGTAGACAGCTAGACTGGTAGACAGCTAGACAGCTAGACAGGTAGACAGCTAGACAGGTAGACAGGTAGACAGCTAGACAGCTAGACAGGTAGACAGCTAGACAGCTAGACAGGTAGACAGGTATACAGGTAGACAGGTAGACAGGTAGACAGCTAGACAGGTAGACAGGTAGACAGCTAGACAGGTAGACAGATAGACAGCTAGACAGGTAAACAGGTAGACAGTCAGCTAGACAGTTAAACAGACTGACAGATTCAAACTAGTTCACAACGGGTTCAATGTGCCATACAAAATGTTCACATTTTGCACAAGTGGTATAATCAAAACCATTAATCGCAGTTATCGCATCTGCTGTCTACTTGTTCAGACATATTCAGACTTGTCCCGACCTGTTATAGCTTACGCAAACACTTCCTGCAGCCGGTGTAAGGTAGGGGAGAATATTATATATATATAAGAATACTAATCATAGAAATATTAGTTTTACGATAACAATGATGTCGAAAGCCTTTACCGAAGACTGCTTCTCAAATCATAGTTGGGGTTTTGACTCATGGGCTGACGATCCGTGGAGCCAGGAAGAGGAGGAGGAGGTTATACTCTGGAGTGAGACTGAAGAAAATACTCCTCCTCTACCTCCTCCAATGGGGCAACCACACTCCTGGTCGTCTAACATAACAAAGGTGGAGGGCTGCAGCTGTATAAATTGTGCCAACATTCAGGGGTGGTTAAGCCCAACACAAAATTTTGAGGAGTGCGCACCACTAGAGCAACCCGAACTGGAACAGGTGTCACCACCACCACAACCCACGTCACCACCTCCTTCGTTTCAAGCAACATATAGTTTTACACTTCCTGAACCAACACTGTCTCTAGATTTAAATCCCATAAAGATAGAAATTAGGTTAGGTAATAAACTTATACATATAATTATTAAAGATTAAAATAAAAGACATTTTATTTTTAATATGTGTTTTATTTAATTAATATATACACCGTATTTATCTCATATGCAAAAAAAACTTGACAAGGAGAGGGAGAATAAATGTACACTTAAATATATGCTTTATTCAATTAATATACACACATCTTATTTATACATAAGGGAAACAGAACTTAACAATGTGTAAGTATCGATATAATCTTGAGGTGTTGTTGAAGGCCAGGGACCGGAACATGGACCGCTTCTCCAACCAACAGCTTCACCATTTTGAGCTTTTCTGATATTTTCCTGAAGCCATTTAAAAATATTTGTGTGGTGGCGGTGTACAACGCTAGGCTGAAATATATAAGTTATATGGTTAGTATTTAAATATTCGAACATGTTTATAATGTGCTTGGTGGACAGTAGCCCCAAGGCAAAGTGTCAGTATACATACAGTTTACTATTCTTTTGTCATCATGTGGATCTAAAGCCTTTTTTCTTTGTTTTAAAGAAAATACGTTGTGGGTTTTTGATCTAATTGTTCTCTGATCGCAAAATACTGTTTCGTTATTAAACAGGCAGTCTTTGTAATCCTCAAATGTAATTCTATTCAAAGCAGCTCTGGTAATACCTTTAGCTTTCTTTGAAATTTTAAATTCTCCATTCTCAGCATCCTCTAATGTTTTGAAAGCATACAATTTTGCACGTAGACCAACAAATTCGGTAATTATTTTACCACTCATTTCGTCTTTCATTAGACTTATTACTTTTTTATTAACTTGTGGAAGATTATATGGATTGTTCGGAGGATAATCGCTTGTATCAAATTTGTGAATATCTTCCCGTATAAAATCGTATATATTTGGAAGGGTAAAGTGATATATGAGACTATCAGTGTCTGTGTACAGCAGTTTTGCTTGATTACCCATCTTCTGTTTAATATAATTGGCTTATTAAAAACTATTTCCAACTGATTTAATTCTATAAGTACCAAGTCTTTATCTAAAATAGTACAGCTGTGAAAATTTGGTTTTGATATGTATGCACTGGCTCCGTACCTACCTTCCCATTTAGAAATTAATTTTATTGTTTTGTATTTTCTAACATTTTCCATAGTTTTGCCAAATACAGCGTTATTCATAAGTTTATAAAAATCCTTTTTAAAATTATTTTTGGCGGCTTGTCTTAATTTTGTATTTAAATCTATGTATGGTTTAAGCCAAGCTGATTGCTTAAATTTTGATATTCTGTGAATTTTTACAATTTTCAGCCCTAAACTTACAGCTTGCTGCAGATTGCGGTAATGTATTACGTAGTTTTCTTTTTTAAATAAAGTGGTTGTCAATTTTGATTGTTTGGATGTTGGTGGTGTATAATGGTCAGGACATAGAAGCAAATCTTTGTGAAGTTCAAATAAATTTTGAGGATATTCTAAATCGACTTCATAAATATAACCTGTTTCAGAATCTTCCGGAGTGTTTAAATGATCAATTTTAGGAATATCTAAATCATTTACCCATTCAAACCCTCCATACGGTAGATATTCAGACATCCCGGCTCCGTACATGTTATTAATATCTAAATATAGGATATACGATTCAAGATCGGCTTCTACGAATTTTTCACCCATATATCGATTATTTCCTCAAGAAGTAGCATCATATAGGCCTATATCATTGCTGCCAGTGATTTCAAAATTATATGAAAAAATACTGCTTAAGAGACTAAAACCCATAGTAGAGGAAAAGAATCTGATTCCTTGTCACCAGTTTGGATTCAGGGAAAGCCACTCAACCATCGATCAAGTTCATAGAATCACAAACGTCATAGAAAAATCTTTAGAAGAAAGAAAAGTCTGTTCCACCGTCTTCCTCGATGTTGCTCAGGCTTTCGACAAAGTGTGGCATGAAGGCTTGTTTCACAAACTGAACCTGTTTCTACCACGACAATATTCACAACTTTTACAATCTTATCTAACAGAAAGATATTTCAGAATCAAACAAGAAGATGTCTATTCTGAACTAAAGGAAATCAAAGCAGGAGTACCACAAGGTAGCGTGCTAGGTCCGGTACTCTACTTATTATATACTAGTGATATTCCAAGCCTTGAATACGAAACAATAGCAACATTTGCTGATGATACCGCAGTTATTGCCGTCGGAAAAGATCATGTAGAGGCTGCTGAGAAATTACAAACCTCTATTGATAGAATTAACACTTGGACTAAAACTTGGCGTATCAAGTTAAATGAAAATAAGTCTGTACATGTAGACTTTACTAACAAACGGAAGCAACATCTTCCCATCATAAGCAACGAGACCCAGATTCCCTATGCTAACTTAGCTAAGTATTTGGGAATGACCTTAGACGCTAGACTCCGCTGGAGAGTTCATGTCAAAAAGAAACGCGAAGAGCTTGGTATCAAACTGAAAAAAATGTACTGGCTACTTGGAAAAAGCTCCAAATTGTCAACATATAACAAACTGCTTTTATATAAGCAAATATTGAAACCTGTTTGGACTTATGGCATTCAACTCTGGGGTTGTGCCAGTAAGAGCAACATCCAAGTGATTCAGCGCTTTCAGAACAAAGCACTAAGGAACATTGTTGATGCACCCTAGTACTGCCGAAACAGAGACATCCATAGAGATCTTCAAATGGATACTGTTGATCAAACCATCGCCAAATTTGCCAGTAGCCACGAACATAGGCTGCTTCACCATGTGAACGTTGAGGCTATCCAGCTCCTGGACAACACAAACCTAGTAAGAAGACTCAAGAGGACGAAGCCTTATGAGTTAGTGAAATAGTGATAGTGCAAAGCAGAGTATCGTGCGGTTCGTGCTACATGCCATGATTAGTGTAGTTAAGTTACTAGAACACAAGGCAAAACTAGTGAGTAAGACCTTAGTTTAAGAATCTTCAAACGTAATCAATTAAGTTAGAATAAAATTACTCATTGATCTACATAAGTGATCAGATTGTAATAACATTAAGAGACCTTGTAATGGGTAACTTAATTTAAAAAAAAAATGCTGTTACCAAGACTTAGCTTACATGTCAAATACTCAGTACTGCAGCTTGCGTTCCTGCTAGTACGTAGGGATCGTGTTACAGATGGCTCCCTGGCAAGGAGAAGTATGTATTTACCTCAAAAATATTAAGTTTTCTATAATTGATATCACTTCATACAGTATTGCAGCTGAATAAATTTGAAAAAGTATAAAATTCAATAATACTAAAATAATAATTTATGCTTTGTACAGAAGGTGAGAATTTCCATGCGTTGAGTTTTTGGATGCTTTAGAGTTAAGGGATTCCACGACTATAGTTAATCTATGACTGAGGATGTAATTTGCTTAGTTGACGTTAGTATTAATTTAATAAATATTACGAAACTATTGCTATTTCATTTATCTTATTATCTGATTTTTTAGGGTAGCAACCTACTCATATTACTAGAACAAGCTTTACTTTGATTGATTTAATTTTAATTCCTGTCAATAAGCAAGTTGTACCAGGCATGCGACAAACATCAATAATATATATTTGTAAAATTGATGTAAATGTATGTTTATCAAAGAAATCTTTTAGCTATTTATTTAGAAATTTTAAACAATTTGACAGACTTTATGCTGAACTACAGCCTATTTCATAGCTAAATATTTATCAATTAGAAAATGTAAATCATGAAGTGGAAATTCTAAATAATAATTTTATCACTTTTTTTATATACAAACTTCATTAAAATTTTTATTACAATTTCTGATATCATTACCATCTCAATATCAAAAATCAAAAGTGTGTTTATAGCAAAGGAACCATTCCGATTTAAACCGGCAATCGATAAAATCGACACCAGACAATCTAGGACTCAGCCATATCTGGCTATCTCAAAAGCATGATATGGAAAAATGATAACATCAGCACCACCTGCAAATCGCGAATATATAAAACGTGTATCAGATTAATACCAAATATAAGTGATACTGATCAGACCCATAACGACATATGGGGCAGAATCAGGTCAATAAATTCACAAAAAAAGACGGATGAGAACGATAGATATGAAAAACCTTATAAGATCATAAAAGAAGTACAGATGAACATATAAATTGGATGCCAGAAGAAAAACTGGCCAGAATAGTCAGGAGCAACACCCCACATGGCAAAAGACCCCCCCCCCCCCCCCGCGTTGAGTGAAGGAGTGTATAAAGAGGCGCAAGCTATACATTTAAGTGTTCCTGCATTCTCTTTTCTCCTAATTTCTGGCACCTTACATTTCTTTATTCAACGTCCCCGGGAAAGACTACTACTACTACATCGCAAGAATAAGCTTGCCAATACCTAGATAAAACCAGGAAAATTGCTTAATAATAGAGAGGAAGAAGAAGAACCTGCTGTTCCCTGACTGGCAAATAATGTTACTAATAATTTCACTTACAAGCAAAGCTTTAATTCGATTTAGAAACAGTAATAACCCAGTTCGATGGGATTATTTCAAATCTTTGCGTAAGTGAACTATAATAAACTATATGGAAGGAATTAAACAGAATGGATCTTTATGCAAAAAGAATAGATGGAATTCCTACCAATTTAGCGGGTGTTGATAAAATTAATCGGCGTTTTGTTTCATGTAGCAGCTACGACTAGTTCAAACGATGAATATATTAAATTTAATAACATTTTTAATAAAAGGAGAGTGGCAGCTAATGGCAATATTCAGGAAACAAATTCTACAATATGGTGATATATTTCGACAATCTATGTGTTTTCTTCAGTCAGGTACACAGGTTACACAGTTAAAAATACACTTTAAAATCTTGTAAAAAGGAGTTCTAACAAAAGACACTTTCCATCATCCAGTCCAAAGAGATAAATTAGTAGTAAAGACTTGTAGTAATTTCTCAATAACGCAAATTTATGATCAGTAATACCTGGTATTTAGTAAGCATATTTTAAGGATAAACATGAAGAAACTTTTTGAGTAGCATAAAATGGAAAATTTATATTTTTTTGTTAAACTGGGACTTGGACATAATTTGGTTATTTAGTATTCTTAAATACAAGAATTTTTAGAATGGTAAATATACAAATCAAGGCTGAAAGCCAATTTGACTTCAAAATGGCTTTAAATTTAATTATGAAATCGGCCCTTACTGTTTCTCAACTCCTGGCTATAAAGTGTCAATATCTGCTAAAACAGGAAACTGGTCTGCACTTATAGTGTTCTCGGGTATTGAAATTAACTTCAAGCAACATGCACAAGAAAAACCAACTGGGTCACACAAGTAAATAATGATATATTAATCTTACAACACATATAAAACCATAAAGAAAATTAGGACTAAAACCTAATATAAACGGCCATTCCTAAAAGCCTTAGTTTAAGCTATAAACAAATCATTTACATAATGCAAAAGGAACGCCAGAATGACTGTCTTTAGTCTGCAAACATTAAATTGCATCGAAATCCAACGTCGGTATTTTGTGCATGAAAGCCCGGCTTTTTAATTTACGTACGTAAGTGCATTCCTTTACGCTCGCATGATTTTTGACTGCAAGCATTTCCTGCATCGGCTACCTTATGATTGAGCCTGAAAACGGATATGTCGCGGATTGGGCTCCCTCTGGATTGCGCTATCTCTTGAACGACATCTTACAAATTCCTGTCCAATAATGCGGGTCAGTACCTGACGCAACGTAACAATCGAAACGCCTCGAAACCCTTTGGCATATATACAAATTTGAACGATCCATCGCACTAAAATAGAGCCATATCCGCGCACTTTTTGTCATGCCAAATTATAATGATTAATCATAATTAACAATGCACAAGCATACAAACACACATTGGCTAAATGCTATGGAATTGGGTAGTTCTTGTTGAGCATAAAATATTTCCAGAATTACAATAAGGCTTCAGATCAAATGATAGCTGCATAATAGTACTTCTCAATATTATTGAGACAATATTGACTACACACTTACCTTGGAAGATGTATTCAGATCGTTACAATGGACCGAATGCGGAAGAAATAACAACGGTAAAAAATTTCACATCTTAGATACGCGGATGATGTCATACTACCAGCAGCAACATTTGAAGAACTACATATAATGATAAAAGAATTGCAGGAAGCGTCGCGAAAGGTCGGCCTAAAAATGAATATGAAGAAAACAAAAATAATGACCAATACACATGAAGATAGAAACGTAAGGATTGACAATTGCACACTGGGAAAAGTAAATGAATACATATACCTCGGCCAAATCCTAAAGATGGGTAAAGACAACCAGACCGCAGAAATACAACGAAGGATCCGATTAGCATGGGCAAGATTCGGAAAATTAGCATTTGTACTAAAAAATCCCAAGCTACAACAATATCAAAAAAGCAGGATATTCAACCAATGCATATTGCCAGTACTTACGTACGGTTGCCAAACATGGACCCTTACCCAAGCTAACATGGATAAAATTGCAAAAACACAGAGGCCCATGGAAATAATTATGTTAGGAATCAGGCTGACAGACAGAAAAACAAATATATGGGTCAGAAGCAAAACGAAAGTTAGGGATGTTGTAGAATATGTCACTACATTAAAATGGTCCTTTGCAGGATGCACGACTCACAGATCGACGATGGAATAATCAAATTCAAAATTGCAGGCCATCAATGGGACAGCGGACTAGAGGACGCCCTCAAATGCGCTGGGGGGATGGCCTGAAGAGAATAGATGGATTGCACTGGAAATGTGCCGCGCAAAATAGAACTCAATGGCGCGAAATGAGAGAGGCCTATGTCCAAAGTTGGACGATTAATGGCTAGAGAAGAAGAAGAGAAGATTAACAACACTGAATTTTATGGGTTTTAATGATAGCCCCATGGAATTAATTCATAAATATTTAATCAATCCTATTCTGTACCTATTGTCTTAGGCGCACTTCAAGGGTCCATTCTTGGACCATTATTATTACATGCTGTATATATTTCATTTGAGATGTTGTTTAGTAAATTGCGAATATCTTCTTTATGTCGATTATACACACATTTTGTTTACTTTTGATTCGTCAGTTGTTGCTATGCTATAGGTAATGAAAAAAATAGGTCCGATATCCATAGATTCATAAACTATTCTGTATTCTGCAGAACATGATTTGTAAGTTAATTGAAGAAAAGTATTGAGGGCCGCTGCATTTGTAGTAAAACGGTGTGCTTGTAAAAAGAGGTGGATACCGAAATCTTTAAAATTAGCTAAAAGGATTTTTCCACGACTGGGTGTAGAAATCAGTTTCTGGTTACAAAAATTGTGACAGAAATAACAATCTTTTTCCGTAGGCAGATAATATGAATATTATTTCTCTAGAGACTTTTTTATTGCAAACAATATAAAAACAATGTAAGAATAACATAAGAAATGTCTGTTATGGTGTCCAGAGCCGGCATATTTGTGTTTTGCCGAGTGTTGCCTTACCTCTAAAGAGCATAAATAGCAGAAATTTCAAAATAAGATGAGATGGTGCAAGCCTCTTATCAATACTTCGGCACACTGTTGGCATGGAGCGGTTTTTGCTATTCTGTATAAATCAGCCATTTTATATAATCGCTAGGCCATTTATCTAATGCATCTCTTAAGATAAGTTTTATACTGTTTGAGGCTTTCGCGGTTACTCGAATTATTCCTCTTAACATGGAATTTCGGCTTAGACCGCGTAGTATTTGTATATGAACACCCAGCATTTTTTGGCTTAATGTGCCTTGCACCTTGAAAAGTCAAGCAAAAACCCGCGCGATGGTCATGCTCTTTGGTGGCTCGTGTTGTTTGAGTATCTTGAGAACGAGTATACTTAGGTAGATTTGGCCGTTTCGCTGTTTGTGCATCCATATTCACTAACGTTTCGCAAGACCTTGCAGCATGCATCATCAGGGTGAAAGTCGCTCTGACACTGGCCAAAAAATTCTGGGTGTTCATATACAAATACTACGCGGTCTAAGCCGAAATTCCATGTTAAGAAGAATAAGATAAGTTTTCATATATTACCTAGGAATTATATGTATACCCTAATGAGTTGTAGGTATTTTACGCAATATATTTTTTAAGTAAAGGTCAGTACTCATTAGCCAATAGGTTTAATGCAAAATACGAGCGTACACCAACTAATCGCCAAACAATAATTCGCCAACCTAGGTAATAACAAAAAATTACAAAATGAATATGTAATTATATTTACAACATACACACAATTACAAGATGAATACAAGAGAAAGATATTTATAATGTACACGATCAAAGGCTGCAAATAACATAAACAACTTAGAATAACATACAGTCTGATGTGAAAATCTGCGATAGCAGTTTATTTTACGTAACTTCCAACTTCAAACAACATATTGTCTGCAATGGTACAGGCATTATATAAAATACCGTTATATAAAAGGACTGATTTATATCAGTTTTCTATAACATATCGTGCCACATGTGTGTCGATTTGGGATAAAAAATCGAAAGGAAGACGGGAATTAATAATTGCGAAGCCTAAACGGAAGAAATCGGTTTAAAATCGAATTCGCTATTTATCAACACCGTTAACGGAGAGTACGAATGGTGCAGACAAACCCGATAATATGACACTTCAGATTTAAAGGTGAGAAGAGATAAAAATTTGCATCCACATCTTTCGATAATTAAAAAAAAAATGCCCTTACCAAGATCCGAACTCGTGACCTCAGGCTTGACAGTCCACGAGTGTTGTTATTACACCAATCTGAGAGCATAGCGTGGCAACTAATTAACGTCCATTACTCGCAACACGAATAAAAATCGACAGATATATACAAAGATGAAAACGATCAGCTTCTCCCAAAAGCTTTTCAGTTCTAGGCTTTAATATGTCACCCAAAATTGCACAAAATAATCCTGTTAGGATATGTGGTTCTCGTGCTGGTGGATACAGCCATTCGGAATAACATGTCCTTTTTCTCAACTTTCCTTTTACTCCAAAGCGGTTACTGTATTCACAAAAGTTATATAGTGTCATGAGACCTTTCATATAATTTTAGGTTCGCAATTGATTGAGCGGTTACCACAAATATCCTAAATTTGTAAAAATAATCGGAGTATTGTGACTGACTGTAGAAGCGTACAGTAAGAGTATGCAGCGTTGCCACTTATTGTTAGGTATGTTGTCGCCCGGCGTCCTGTGTGTTGCTCATATTGTTCCGTGTGTTACTCGAGCTCTCAAGCAATTCAAATGCTGCCCGATTTATTATAATGCTGTAATTATAAAATACTTGTTGCTTGCCTTTTTACTTCCGTTCGTGGAAAAAATAGTATATTCACGAAAAGAAATAACGCCATTTTTCCTTTGGTGTAGTTGTAGCCCTCGGTTTTCGCCCTTGGGGTTCAACCTTACACGTCTCTATTGGTGTGTAATATACAATTGTAACATTATGTCAGAAATGTGAAGCAAACGTCACGGATTGAGAGCCCGACACCTTACGGTATAGGGGATATTTTCCAAAGAAGAAAAAGAAGAAGAGCAAGAAAAGAAGCATTTAAATTATTTAAAGAACAGGAATCTCAAAAATTAACTTTTGAATCGTTAATAGATTTATCATTTTTAATTTAAGGGTAACGTAAATTTTATAATTTTGGTTTATTCGAATTGTTAAATTTGGAACAGCTTTTTCAAATCTTCAAATACATAAATTCACTACAAGAAAGCTGTTCTGCAAGCAATATAAATTTGAGAATTCCCGCATTGTTTTCCAAAATATAGACATCGGATTTTGCCTTATTTGCAGTAAAATGGAAAAAATTGTTGTGTAATAGTTATTTACCATACAAGTGGGATAAGAGCATCATTAATGTACTGTAATGGATTGCATATAAGAAGATTAAGTTAATATATTAACAGAAGACGAGGGTTTGATATTATATTTAAAAAAATGATTATAGTATATTATGATACTAGTGTATAAGTACGCCTTTAAAGCACGTGCGACGAGTTTAAAAGCACGACGCGCTAGCGTCGTTAATGGCTCTTATACACGTGTATCAGACGCTATTTTTTCTACGATGGTAACAGAAATATAAAATCTTAGTTCGGTGACACTTTTTCCGTCACATTGTGTTAGATATTCTAGGTTATGTTGACATTCAAACGTACGGCAAAGCGATTATTAAAACACGCCTCCAATGGTAACGTGTTAAAAAGACGCAATTTGGGCGCTAATATTAAGAATGCTATAAACGTCACTTTTGACACTAGAAACTGTGCAAACTTTGTCATTTTGACACGATCGTAGAAAAAATATTTCATTATTAAATTTACAAAGATGAATTTGGATGTAATAAAAGAATATCAGAATTATTAACATGTATTTTGTAAAGTAATGGAATAATTTGAATTCAGTTGAACAATGAAAAAGGTTCTAAAATGATTTAAAAGTTACATGGAATAGAGTGGAAGATTGATAGCAAATATTTATTTGAGAAATGTTATTCAATATAGCCGGTGTTACTAAATGTGATAATAAATATATAGACTGTTGAACTGTAAAAAATATGCAAAAACGATATCACTAAGGAGATATTAATTTTATGTACAAAAATAAATTTTGATAGAAAAACGTGTAATAATATTTTGTGAAAAGCTGAAATTTTGAAAATAAACCTATTTCTAATATGATTTATTAATCTGTTTTGGTATATGAATGGGTTTAATTATAACTAAATTGTCGAGAAGAGAAGAAGTGTAACTTTTAAAACAAGAAAAATATAATGAAGATATAGAGAAGATGTGTATGATAGGAAGAACATAATTTAAAATACTACAGGCTATTGAACTAATTTCTGGAATTAGATGTTGAACTTAGTTTATTGTCAAATAATTACATCTTGTGAATTGGATAGCGTAAGCTGTATTTACTGAAAATAGAATACGGCAGGGTTTTTGGAGTGAGAGTCTTGGGAATTGAAAGTGGTTTTCCATCTGATGGAGTTGAACTTTGCTGAACTTTTGACTGGAGTGACGTGTTTGACATTGGCACTAGTTGAGGTGACGTCCTGTGGCTTCTGACAGATCTGGATTCGCATTATTTGGATAGTCAATATCTTATTTGGAAGGGAGAGTGTATTCACTGTTGGAGGATTTTGTCGAGGTTCGTATGCTGATTGAGAGTTGGAAGGAGACATTTCCGAGGGTATTTGCAGTTCTTGACAGTAGGATGGGCTTGTACTGAGGTTGCTCTGTGGTGGCTATACATTTGGATCTTTGAAAAGGCGGACTAAGTTCTTTGGACGAGCTACTGTCACAGGTCACAGCAAACTAAAATAAACAGTAAAAGAGTGAAGTGTGGTAATTAATAAAAGGATTTGTTACTATTTTATGTTTATTGAATGACAGGTATTGTAACAAGAAGGTATTTGCGATTGATATTCCATGTACATGATTTAGACACTGACGTTCATTAGAATTGCCACAAATATTTGACATAAGTTTTCATGAAACAAATAATTTTTCAGAAATATTAAACAGTCTTGATATTCCGTGAACCGACTTGCTTTTAAGAGTAATCATGTTTTATTGAGCTAGAAATATTTAATAACTTAATATTAACGATTCATATTAAAGGGCATAAGAAGTACTTGAATTCATTTTAATTGATAATTGATCTAAAACAAAAATGGAATTTGTACAGTCAAATGTGACATATAAAGAATATCAAATAATTGTCGTAATGTAAAATAATTAAATATCCAATTCATATTGCAGTGTCGCTAATCAGTGCATAATTAGACACTGCAACGTAAGGCTCTAATAATATTAGGTACAGGCTACTTCAATACGTGTGTGTAAGTTACAAACGAGTGCATAGCATGAGTTATGTAAGCACACAAGTATATTAATGATGCATTATCATACATGTATTGTACAAAATTTTATCTACAACTGCCCAAAATTGAGAAAAGTGCATTAAGAGAAATGTCAGATCTGTCGTTTTCAAAAATATTTTAGGAGGCAAATGTCATGTCATTCATTTGACAATATTTCGGTTAGGTGATGAAGCCATTACACCACTAGTGGTGTATTGAAAGTTCATTACACCACTAGTTGTATAACCAGCTTCAATACCTAACCGAAATAGCATCAAATGAGTGACGTAATAAGTCCTTATCCAAGCAGTTGTAGATAATAGTTATTTACTATACAAGTGGGATAACAGCATCATTAATATACGTGTGTGTAAGTTACAAATGAGTGCGTAGCACGAGTTATGTAAGCACACAAGTATATTAATGATGCATTATCATACATGTATTGTACAAAATTTTATCTACAACTGCCCAAAATTGAGAAAAGTGCATTAAGAGAAATGTCAGATCTGTCGTTTTCAAAAATATTTTAGGAGGCAAATGTCATGTCATTCATTTGACACTATTTCGGTTAGGTGATGAAGCCATTACACCACTAGTGGTGTAATGAAAGTTCATTACACCACTAGTTGTATAACCAGCTTCAATACCTAACCGAAATAGCATCAAATGAGTGACGTAATAAGTCCTTATCCAAGCAGTTGTATATAATAGTTATTTACTATACAAGTGGGATAACAGCATCATTAATATACGTGTGTGTAAGTTACAAACGAGTACGTAGCACGAATTATGTAAGCACACAAGTATATTAATGATGCATTATCACACATGTATTGTACAAAATTTTATCTACGACTGCCTAAAATTGAGAAAAGTGCATTAAGAGAAATGTCAGATCTGTCATTTTCAAAAATATTTTAGTAGGCAAATGTTATTATGTCATTCATTTGACACTATTTCAGTTATGTAATGAAGTCATTACACAACTCAGTTACGTAATGAAACCATTACATGACTGAGTGGTGTAATGAGCTTCATTACCTAACTGAAATAGTGTCAAATGAGTGACGTAATGAGTTACTTATCCCACTGGAGTAGATAAAATAAATTATTTGATTTATTTACAAACTAGAAAAAATCCGTACAGAAAGGGATACAAAGGTTGCACCCTACGCTGTCTCACTTGTCCTGTATACAACAGTTTGATATGTTCAAAAATACTAATAGGCACAATTTACCTTTGTCGACCTTATTTTTATAGGTTTAAAATACGTTTCCCATCTGCTTTGCACGGTTTTCAAATGGCACCGTACGTGCATCGTGTAAATGATTTTTAATTATACTTAAGTCATTGAGGTCGCCTGGCTGGGGTCTAACAAAATGCGTTTTTAAATTTATTAATGCTAGGACATCGTTGATCAGCGAAAAGTGCGAGTTTCGTTTACTTTGCATGTCCGACGACCCTGCCCTTAATGTACTTTCGCATATTTTAGGTGCCATCAGGGGGAAAGTGGCACAGGCAATTCCAAATGTCAGCTAACAAACTTCTTGAAAACACGGTAGCATCTCGCATTCCTACACCTTGAAGATTAATTCGCGCTCATTTATCAAATAATGGTTGTAGCTGCATCAGCCTCCAATCAGCAGCAGTAATTACTGTTGTTAGTGAATAGAATTCGGGTTCCGATAAATCTGCATCAGCTAATGATTTAGAAAGTGCTAAATCACAATAATAAAACTGTAATAGCCAGGTATGGCGTGTAAACCATTTACAGTTAATTTAGGATGGTTTAATAATGATTTGGCCGGATGGATTATATGGAACCGTTGCAGTTGTAATTATGCATTACGGAAGGAATTTTGCTCAGTAAAGTGCAGCAAAATTTATGTAAAAACTCTCATTTGCGCCCAACTATTGTGGCACCAGAGCTGTTATTAAGAATTTCAATGAAATATGATGATATGAATTTTGCAAATAAGAAAAATCACCACAAAGCGCCGTTAGCACTCATAACACACTGTTGCCTTAACTGTTTTCAAATAAATTAGTCTTGCATCAGTTGAAAAACCAGTTGGAATCTTGGACGAAGTAATGGTGTCCTTAAATTGTAGGTAATAAATTACGCAAATTTCAAATTGGGATGGCTCCATCAGTTAGTAACGTAACTTAAGAAGCTTTGGAATTTGTGTTTTTTTTTATTTTCTTCTTCCTGTTAATTTAAGAGGCTCGAGCTATAGGATAAAAATGCATTTTTTGCTTAATTACGCGGGTAGATTGCATAATTATAAATTCGTGCCACTTCCTTTCCTATGATAGATTGCCTTATGTTAGGCAAATGAGCTGGCACGCAGATTATAACCCGCTGAATGATCTACTAGTGCGAAATTAATTAATGCTCGAAGCTAGAACGGTGTATTTAATTGCAAGCGAAACAGGCGCAATTTTGAGAGAAAGTTTGATTATTTTAACAGTTTGTTTCCTTTATGATAGTCCAAGGCGACATGCAGCAAAAAGAATTTGGTAACTTGGCGATGTACAATTTAAATGTAGAAACCTTTTGAAAAAAATAGAAAGTCAGATGGTGAATAGCAAGGGGCCTAATGCTAATCCTTGAGGGGTCCAATTCGAACCCTGAAGTTTTCTGAGTCAGAAAGTCCCTTATCCAAGCTAGAAGATTTTCTCTCACTCCCAAAGATCTAGTTTATATAAAAGTCTTTCATGTGGAACCTGATCTAACGCCTTCTCATTCAAGTATATCACATCTATGAAATGGTTTGCATTCGTTTCCCTGGTCCATTCGTTGAGAAACGCTAATAAGTTTGTCGTAATTGCTCGTTCTGGTGTAGAAACATGTTGGGTATTTGGTATTATATCATTCCTTATGAGGACGTTTTAAATGTTTCGCGCTAAAACCTTCTCCATGTATTTGCAGATAATGGAGGTTGGTAAAATGGATCTGTAGTTAAATAGTAGTGTTTGTAGCCTCTAAATGCAGCGCAGGTGATCATAAAAGCTAAAACTTCAACTTAAAAATTGTGCAGCTTATCACAGCGGGAAACTCATTTTGGAAGGTTAGGCTACGCGTAACTAAGAGTCTAGTATCGCAAACTAAGCGATTGGCGTCGCGAGCGGCAAATTACAAACTGCGTTTTCGAGAAAACGAAGGGCGCATAAATAATCCTCCACTTACGCAACTGGAAAAACTATATAAATGAACACAGAAGCACCAGACCAAAATTCTCGTTCAACATTCGGTTTATCCTCATTTAATTCAACCACCAGCGTTCGGTTCTGGCACGTGTCAAACTCGTGTCACTTGCAACCCGTCCGTTAACAAAGCCTGTCGAAATATCAGGCCGCGTAACTGTTAGCACAAGTTATTTTAATCGCGCACTTTATGTGTGCATCTATTATCCTGCTACATGTAAGTATACATGCGTGCGTTTGATAACGATAGAAGCAAGGTACTGTATTTTTGCACAAGGAAATCGAAACTTATGATGATTTGGCGAGAGCGCAAGTTAGAGCAGCAAGAAATTATTTGACATCTAACTTTTTCTTTCAATGTCAATCTGAAATCAACTGCTGCTTCAACGTTTACGGCTACAAAGAATTTTACACTTTATTTTCTAACTTAGCATTCTTTATAAATGAACATTCACGTAGCACAAAAACAAGACCGTTCGTCCTCACGCTCGGTTTCAATGTCTTAGCGTGCATCGGCGATGATTTTATTTTTCACCAAAAAATGATTTAAAGGTAATTGGTACTTTCCTTGATTGGATCTTTTCCGTTAGCTATATCAGATTGATAAATATTATATACGATGATATTTTTAGAACGTTTTTGCCACAGAAGTCTCGAATTTAACTTATAATAATACTGTATTTTCTTACTTCTAACAACGACTTTTTCGGTCCCATTCTAAGGTTAAATTATGACTCAATCTTCTGGTTATGTGACCCGTGCTACACTCTTTCTGAACAAATTTTGAATAACGGGTCATTACTTCGACATTCGGTTTGTTCTACGTTCCGGTTCTGACAGAAAAATGACGTGACCTTGTGGTAGACGGCACGAATGGTCGTCTAGAAGGGTTTAAGATGCGTAAACCAAAATTCTGTTGTGAGAATGTACTTTTTGTGCAATACTAAGTGAACCCATTTGACGTAGTGGCACCGCTACGTCTCGAAATCAGGCTTGTAACAATCCTGCCGTAACTTTCGTGCATATTTTGTTTGCTTTTGTCTTTAGCTTTTGTTTTCGTCCTTTGCTGGCCGTCGCGTTGAAGCTAACCGCTTGGAGAGCTCCTTCAAGGCTGTACTAGAATGCCTTCCAATTCGACAGCATTTAATTTAGTAGCTTGGCATGACACTTGAGGCTGATTTTACAGAACTGGTGTGATCACCACTCCCATTGTTCTTCTAAAACCAGTACTTGGGTTCCTACATGTTACGTTCTACATTATGGTTATATTGATTATTGTTACCTATTCTACTTATTTAATTTATGATGCAACCAAACGAGCGATTATTGCTTAAATGATCTATTCCGTTAACTACGGTCGCTGAGTTGTAATATATTAATTTTCAATTCACTTTTATACAAATACCATTTTATCTACTAAATATTATCGATAACTTTCTTAACGGTTACACATATAACCGGTTTGCAATAATTCGTTACCGCTTATACACACATAGAGCGAATTCGAGCACCTTAAACGAATACTTGGAACTCGAATTACGTCGACAGTTATCGCCGAGCGGTGTTATATTTTGCTCGAGTTCTAATCAAAATGCTTTGAGTTCTTATGTTGATTCGCTTAATGTGTTATAATCAAACCGAAATTATATTATCATTTCTATTTCGCTACTAGTGGTACGTTATTAAGACCCTCATACGAGGAGCGTTCAGTATATTTGTTATACGCTAAGGTTTGTATATTATATACACGCACTTTTTATTTTTGGTACTTACTGTCAGTGTTTTCTAGGGCATTTATTTCACCGTGTTTCAGCGTATATTCGTCGTATCGCAATTACCTCTGATGGTTCTTCTGGCCTTGTCATGGTAAGTCTCGAACTTGGTGCTCTAAACTTTCGTTAAATTTGAATCTAAGTGTAGGCCATTATGTTACATACTTGGATTTTTACCGAAGTGCTAGTTACTAACTAGTATTACAAGGCCTATGAAAACCTATATCCTAACTACTATCTGCTTAGATTATTTACTTTTGTGTACTATCTTCAAGCCAACGTACGTAAGCCAAAACGTTATTTTAATCGATCGGATTGGTAAAATGGTGATCGAGTGGCCCAGCGAGTAAATACTCGCCCTTCAGGCGGCCGGCCGGGGTTCGAATCCCGGCGATCCTAAAGTTTAAACATCGTACACTCCCCGGCTACCACGCTAACACCTGTGGTCGTTAACCCCTAACACGGAAAGGCTTCCTCGCTTCGACGGCCAAGGCTAGCCACCTAACTGGCTTTAGAGCAAATATGGCTTATAGAACCACTTTGTGGTTAAAACAGATCACTGGCCTATAATAAGAGGAAGGTCAAGGATTGGTATAAGCAAATCAAATATTTTATAGAATCTATGCTCTTATAAATAATAAATTGCATCGCGAAAAAAAAAGTTATTTGATATACAAGGTGAATTCATTTCTCCAATGTTCACATGGAAATTTCAGATGCCATATGAGATACAGAAAATGTTAAATTGGAAAATAGACGAATTTCTGAACTCAATTCATGACCATTGGCGCTTTGTTTTTCATAGTACTAGATTTTAAATTGACAAAATTGTCTTTAGTTTACTTCACTCTTTTCTTATTCCCCTTGTCGTAGTACTGAGACAACGCAACACTAAAATGGATACGGAAAAACATTTTGCTATTCCAAATTTTATTATTACTAGTTTTTTAACCGACCACATATTTTTTTCTATTTTTAAAATTGAATTGTAAATATGAATGTTGCAGAAGATAACGTTTTTATTGTCTTCAATAAAGAAAGCGCACTACAAGACAAACAACTTTTTCTAGATTGACTAACGGTTGAAGGGTGTTCAAAATTATGTACAAAATAGTTACAAATATCTTAATATTTCCAATAATACTGAAACAGTAGGTAAAAAGAAGCACATAGTAATACAGACTAAATTAATTCGCAAAGGAAAAACATCGCAGTCGGTGGGATTCGAACTTGCGCCGCCAGACTGAATCTTATCTGTAGGCAGATCTTTACGTACTGGACCAAGAATGATAGTTAAACGCACATGTTTATCGTTGCATTGTGAAAGACGCTGTGCCGACAGAAGAAAGGAATACCCGATCGCGGGCAAAGTGCGTCTGATCGGTGACGATGAAACCGTTACAGATGAAAGCATAACACACTTATACAGCTAACTGTCAGTACTAATAGAAGTACCAAAAATAAGCATTTTTTCTTAATAAACAGGTAGTCCAAACCCAAGAATAATTAAAATGCAATCGTTCAAAAATTATTACCTATTTATTGGAAACCGCTGATATTAGCTTAGCACCAATGAAAAGAGTATTAGTCAGTGTCTTGTCAATGAATACATCAGTTTTTGGTTTATGCTACAAATTTATAATTAAAAGTTATACTCTCACTGTGTCACTTCATTTAACAGCATAACTTTCCAGTCACCCTGTGTATAGCAGAGTAAGACACTAGAGCAGCAATCGGTGTCGCAATATACAAGGTGTTTTCTAAGTACATATAAACATTTTTTAAATTCATCAGTGGCCTGCGTATGGGTCCCCTTTGCACGTTTAAATAAGGAAAAAGTAACGCCACGTGGACGCCACTTTTGTTTTTTTTAGTTTTAATAAGTTTTTTGAATTCCTTGATTAAAACTGGACAAAAATGCCTCTTGAGTTTGTACATATTTTTGTAAAAAACTAACAAAATAAAACCTGTGCTCTCAAATGTATTTGTTGAAACATCAATACATTCAAATTAAGAGAAAACAAAGTTTCAAAGAAACAAGTAAATCAAGGAAGCTGTTAAAAATGACCACCTTCCGATATGATGCACGCCTCAGCTAGTCGTCTTATTGAACTACGTACACTCTCAAAAAACACCTGGGAGTATAATAAACAAACCAAATTGGCAGCACCTGGTTTCATTTTTCTAATTTTTACAAAAAAGACGCAGTTTTACAAAAATCCCAAGAGGCATTTTTTGTAGAGCTTTAATCAGGGCATTCAAAAACCTTATTAAATCTGAAAAAATAATCAGTGCCGTTCACGTGGCGTCTCCTTATTCGTATTCAATCGTGCAAAAGAGACTCGCTGCCACACCAAAAAATTGTTCTTGACGTCGCATATACACACACCAGATTGTAATTAATATTTCAAGCGGTTTTCCAAAATTAACAAAATTCACGATTTTTCAAATTCAACACACTGTATTTCTTGCGGATCCATGTTGACTGGAAATTCTTGTATTAGAATAAGCCAAGGAACATGTCAGTCAATTTTCTGCACGTATTTCAAAAACACCCTATGCAATAGCGAATTAATTAAGCTAACATCAGAAAGAATTGGATCAAGGTACTCAAGACTATTAAATATGTGCTGAAAATACTGCACCATCCGCAGAACTGAACATGTTTATAAGGGAAGACAGAGCTTAATGCGACAGTTATTGTGGAATAAGCTTAATAAATGTACATAAAGCCTTATTGGGTGCTTTCTCAAATTTACAACAATTGTCGAATCTACTCAGCTTCCCCAAATCGCATGCTACTATACTAAATTTCAAATAAGCATGCAGTAGTTGGAACTAAGTAGTAATCATAACTATGGCCATGATTGATGAAAACAAAGTCATCATTACAACCATCTGAAAATCAAATATTTTTTCAAAATTGTCAATTTGACATTCGGTATGAATCCTAAAAATATAAAAAGAAAACTGATAAATAGTGGATAAAGCAAGCTGGCCTACAACGTTTATTGGAATTATATAGGACGAAATTATTGTAAAATACGAGTAGCCACACAAACTTATATTTTCCTAATGTATAACTAAGTTTGAGTTAAGTGCGCCATCTAATGCATTCTTATTTGAAATTTAGTATAAGTTTGAAATTCCGAACACCGAATCGTCTCGAACCTTCCATGCATTGAGTGTGGATTCACGCTGAATCCTCATAATGCTCGAATTCCACTGTTCATTTTTAAACCAAGCTCTGGAAAGCTGTTGGTTTTGTTTCCATCTTGGAGTTGCAAGTCCGCAAATCTCGCTTAACTTTGGCGGCATCCGAGTCATGGAACGGCAATTTTTCCGCTTCGTCCCTATGGTGGGCTGCCTACAATCTCGCATAATTTAATTTTATGCGCTCAGTTAAGTAATTTATGGTTTATTGTTTTACATTAAATGTGTTATTTACCGTTAATTTTAGGTATGTTCTAATGTGCTAGCATAGTATTTTGAACGTGGGTAGATTATCGTCAATTCTGGCATGCGTTCTAGCAAGTAAGTTGAATCTGTTATTTGCACGTGTAAATTGCCGCCTTCAGCACCAATGTATAAGTATTATTTGCCTCAATAGAGTTCTTTCTCCGGGCCCGTCGTATAGATTTAGTGATAACGTGCATATAGCAGTCGTAGGAATTGTTTGAAATTCCTTTTTTTTGCGGTTACATTTACATGTATTATTTTCATTCGTAAAACGTAGTGCAGTTCCGCGTGTTTCGTAGCTAAGTAAGCATTTTCAAGGTTCAATTAGTGTCAAAAATGAATAGGCAACGCCTACAGAAAGTGCAAGGAGAAGAAGAAACAAGATAAGACACAACTCCTGGAGTTGAGTACGGTATATATTTCCCATCGCCGGAAGGTTTTCTATGGTTGGATTTTCCACTCATCACAGGTATTTAAAACACCATACGTGTAGGCGAAGGCATGTTCTTATTTCAGTTTAAGACGGCCATCTCGATGGGCCCTCTATAACGTTGTGGTATGCAGTAATCAGGGATTTACCGTCAACAGAAGGTTCAAACAGGGCGGATCGTGTATAGTTAGCATTATGATAAAGAAACGCATATGTTATTTCAAAACTATATTAAAGCTTCTGACAATCTATTGGAAATAATGACTCAAAAGGGATATGTAACTATATACTATAACAAAGTGTAAAAAACCTAAAATCCAAATCTAGATTTAGTACAAGATTCCAGCGTTATTCCTTAATTTATATATAGAAGCTGCTCTAAAAGAGTAAATAGCTAAATCCAAAGTAATTATCTTATAAAGGTGAACCTGTTAGGTTCAACATTGTGTTCAGTAATAACACGCTCAAACAAGTAAATATTTCAATAAGGAAAACAAATGGATACCCAATTTTGATCTTGTGACCTTAAGCTGAGCAGCCCAACTCTGTGCCATTACACCACCGTAATCTGTGGTTACGCGACCGCTTAACAGCTATTACCATTATCATGGATACAAATCGAAAAACACATGCACGCTTCTCATTTCTTTGCATTTTACAAAAAATGGCGCCGAAATCATCCTGATAGGTTATATCGTTATCGAGATAGCATCTTTACATCCAACCTGCGAGACACCTTCACTAGACTGTATTTTTTCAGGTTCAGGTTCAAAGTAGGTTATGTATTCACAAAAGTTATGCAGTGTTATGACACCGTTCGTATAGTTTTGATTTGGTCGAAGCAAAAATTGCAAATTAATAAAAATGGTTGGACCCGGAAGAAATACTTCGGCAGATTGTGCCTATTCTACAAATAACTTACATCTATATGATGATATGCCAAAGTAATAATTTTTGTTAGCTAAATAACATTAGTCGGGGTCGGCACTGGGACGGTTATCCAACCGATAGTGTTAGTAATATTGCAGCTAGCCGTGCTTCAAAGTGTACGTTAAGCCATCTCTCCTGGTTGCCATATCGATGACAGTCGTTAGGTTACTTCAGAGGCGCTGAAAACTTTAATAACCAGTTGCCCTACTACTAATATATTCAAATTCTATTCCAATTACTGCCGTTGTCATTAATTGCTCCACAATTCAGGTAATAGCCAACACCGTTAAAATAAATTAACCCTGACCTTGAATATACGCTGCTGAATTCCTCTTGCCATTGGCACTTGGAGCAGCTACACATCGTGTACTGGGAGTTGAACTCACTGATGGTGTCCGCGGCCGTAGGTGGTCTTGGAAACCGAGTCATCGTCCATTTGTCTTTGACGACGACGGACCATGTCCGGTGCAATAAGAAAAGCACTTTGCTAGGCTTTTCTGGCTCCTTCTCCGAAGACTTCGACAGACTGCTGAAGCTTCTACCCATCGTGGACGTCTGTTAGCAGTCATTCATGTATAGCCTGTTAACCCAGCGCTGCGACTTCAACAAATTAGTTGGGGCAAGGCCAGATCTGCAAACAAAGTAAAATTACTTAAGTAGAAGTTGTGACACTGTTGCAGTAGCGCATAATTCACAAAATAGTAGTTCTATCATCCGTGCTCTAGAGAAAAAACACTAAAGGAAACAAAGTATACCTTGTGACATTAAACAATTTTAAAAATCAAAGAAAACTAGGGGTAAAATATTTTAACGTTCTTAATAATACTGAAACAATAAAAGAAAACGCTTGGTAATGCGAATTACATCAATTTATAATTAAAAATACATTATTGGTGGTGGGATTCGAACTACAGCACCTGCGAATGCTATTTCAACTTCGCTCGTTTGATGCAGGCGCTCTTCGAGGACCTCTCACTTCTGCGCGATGCTCGACGGTATTAAACAGAATGCACTTGTTGTTGTCCCTTTTTGAATCTCTTTACATTTACTCTGTATCTGTCGGGTCCCATTTTCCTCAAGTATAAAGCCTGAGCTATACGCAAATTGTTACGTTTGTCTACATCTCAGTTAAATCAAACATAAACTAAAAATTATGTTTTTAAGATTTTCACCCTGTATATGTTAGATACAAAATATGCCCTCTTTTTTCAAGGGTAAAAACTTGAACTACATGCAAAATATTAAATTCGTTTAAGTAATAGTTCTTGAGTTAAAGCAAAAGTAGGAAGAATTAATTTTTTTAAGGTGCGAACCCTGTAGTTATTAGTCTTATGTTAGACAGACGGAATTGAGAAAATCGTCATCTAGAGACCTTCAAACGTGAAGATCTGGAGACACCTCTGAAGGTGATGTTTTCGCGATTACAATACTTCCTTGGTATTTTCGACGAGGGAAGCAAAAAGGTGAACAACGATAACGAGAAAAACTGCTTTTTCGGCAATTCGCTAGTGTTCAGCTGTTGGCGTATACTGTAAGGTTTTTTTTCGGGAGTTTTGTATAAGGTATCCTTTCTGAATGTTCTCGCCATTTGTCTTTTTATAGTACATACATAGTTCGTCTTGTGTCGTGGTTTCTTATGAGGTCCAGTCTTGTGCGTCATTTTACTTGTTTGAGGAATTTCATCTTCAAGGTCTGTATTGTGCTTTCTTGTTTTAGTCATTGTCCAGATATCACATCCGTAGAAAAACACAGAGGTAGCAGTCGTTTTACAAAATTGTATTTTGTCTGATCCCGTTGCCTAGCCGTTATTTGTGGTTTCGGGTACACCATTGACTTCTTGAATTGAAATAGCATCATTTTCACCTTAAACCATAATCTTTAGAGATTATGTCATCCTCCACTTTCTTATGTTATTTACAATGTTAAAAGTACCGCCAGATTTCTAAGTTAACGATCGATGAAATGAGTGATATTTTAGTTTCGCATATCATCGTAACTTGCAAATACACGTCACCGTTGGTTCTTTTCCTCAGTCTTGGTTAACACCTTGAGGAGACAGGCTGTTTGACAAGTCGCTTGGCTCTCCTTATGGAAGCTTTTGTCGTTGTTTTCCATATTTTGAAAAGATTAGAGAGGAGCATTTATCTACCGAGACGTAGATATGTACGCGGCGCTCTTGTCGTACGTGCGAATTTCATTGGAGTTATTTTGTGCTATATTTATGGAATATTTAATCGGTCTTAACCTAAGTGATAATAAAAATTTTGATCTGCTAACATATTTTTTCGATTTTGCTAGATATCAACAAACGACCGTAGGCCAATGTTTTGCACATACAAAACAATACATTTTCCCTTTCTTCAAGCCCCAGGTCAAGATTTTTCCAATTTTAGCCGCGCCGACGAATATCTTCAAGGGTCAATCGAGGTTCACTTCAAAATATTGCAGTTTCTGTTACCCCAACAAACGTCTTCAGCAAAGCAGGTTGTTATGCGCCGAGCCAGCTAAACCTAGAAGTGTTACTTCTTTATCCTTCCTTTTGTGTGCTGACTTGGGACACTCCTCCATATTAAGCGGGTAGAGTTTTCAAATAATCTTAAATAGGTACATTCCTATAGTTACACAAAGAAAAAGAAAATTCGGTACAAGGGCACAACCTTTCACAAAATGTTCGTCGCTAGTAATGTGGTTTGCAATTTTATAATTTTTATGATGTTCTTGCCGGATTCACCACATACAAAAATGTCAGTATGCTAATTATATAAATACGAAGCAGGAATTTCATTCGAAACATAGGCAGAGGAATCTGACCTAAGCCGTCGACTCGCTTAAAGTAAGTCAAGTTGGGAAGCGGAGAAGCAATTCTCAATCGCCAGACAGTCTGCCATTATATATAGGTCTCTTATGTAAGAGGAGATAATTCCTTAATCTTTGAGTACAATAGATATTGCCAACCGGGTACGAGCTACATTGTCGCACAGAGGTTGTTCTCAGTTTCGCCTGGACGAGGTTTCACCGTTTATTGCACTTGCATTTGACCCTGTCGCATTGTGCAGAGGGTAATCTCACAATCCTATCTGTACTGTATTTGCAGCTCCAATCCCTAATGCCGTGATGAGATAAAGTTCCACTGTTAGGAGCACTGCAGGGCGACGTTTTAGAAAAATTTGTTTACATTCTTTGGGCGACGAACATTAATCAACTTTGACGTTATCGAGATTTCTTAACTGCACGCATACAATTGACTCTAAGACTCACTGGTTTCACGTGAATCGCTGCACCCCGAATTTCACTTTTATTAGTGAATTTCGTATAGCAATACATACAATTGACTTTGACGCCCACTGGTTTATGGGCTCCCCCACACTAGCAACGCCTTATACATAGGTAACCATTCCATCGCCAATTCAGCTTAGCGAATTGTGTAATAAAATGTATTTTTTTAAGATATTAAAGCTGTGCAATATTAAAGGAAACAGGTTTTTAGCTTGTTTGTAAATGAATACTCCAAATTTTAATTAACCGCCAGTAGAATAGATCGAATATGAAGGTATAAAAAAGCTGTTAGACGTAATACAAAGAATTGCTATTTATATTTCTTAATGGTGGGAAGCTAAACTTAAAAATAAATTTGCCTTTTGCTAGCTCATCAACTAATGATTATATTTAAACTACTTTCAACGGATTGCCTACATTAAAACCATATCTTTAATATTGGCTCTTTTCTCTTGCAAACAGATAGTTAATAGTTTCCTCAATACAAAATTTAACATCTTGTATTAAGATTGGCAGTATTAAATTGGAAATTGCTTGCTACGCAATCCAGAATGCTCAGCTACCAGTTAGAAGGTCGCACACCTTCGAAAATCATAAATATTTAGGTGGTGAAAGCTTTTGAGCATGACTGTACCCATAGGGTGATATAAAACCTTTATGTATTATATAATAAATGATGCGAATTAACCTGCGGAAATTGAAGGCGTTTCTGTAATTGGATGAGCGAAGCGAGCGCTTTTGAAACGACTGGGCGAAAATTCATTTACGTGTGTACCTATCTATGTATGCATGTTTGACACATATCGACAAAAGTTTGAATTTGAATTTTGAATTTTCATGAAAATTTTCAGAAATGTTGTATAAAGCTTTAAAATGATGGTATCAAACTTTGGCTTCCCTGCAGTACAGCGTTCGTTGTCATGAGGCTCAAATACTCCAAAAAATGTGGAAAAAACCACTAACTTTATTCAAAAACGGCTGTAACGATTTTGATCATTTTCACATTTTCCTCTTACTCGTAGGTAATACCACATAGTCAGTATCTATCCAAAAATACTAGGGAGGTAGGTATCTGAGGGGCAGGTTTTATTTCAGTGCTTAGCTTATAGGTATTGGTATGTCTCGATTCTATTCAAGAGAGATGGGGCAGAGAAGTTGAGCGAGGTCTGCTAATCGCAGAATTACTAGTCTTGAATCATATTTTTTTACATCACTACTGTAGCTAGTTCACATAAACTGATAATATTGAGCTAAATTCTGAATTATGGTCATTAAAACACTATGTTTCTGACAACAGTTTTTAAATCAAGGAGTAAACATAGTTTTGTCACGTAGCATGATAAAATATCAATATTAGTTGATACTATAACAAATTTATGCAGGGTAGCTTAGCAACTTTTGAAATTTCTATATACATTGAAATTTCCACATTTTTAAGTGTTCTGCGTTATAAAGAGTTAAATACTGCCCTTCAACATGACTCTCTGTTGTTTAATGAAGATGGAAAAAGAAATCGTCTGCTATTAAAACTGTATCTAGTTCACAGAGGAAACAAATAAAAAATAAATTTATCTTAAAAACCATTTGTGCGGATGCAATATTAATCATTACATCCGCATGTAGTCGCAAGCATTTCTAGTAAACTGCTGATACCGAGCAACAAGTACTGTTTAATGTGTTTAAAAAACGCAGTGCGGTGTGTTAAATTACTCGACTAATATCAAATTTGGAGTGACTGATTGTTGCTTTAGTCAAGTTCTCAAATTAACCGCTGGTTTAATACAAAGTGACCGAAAATACATCGAAATTTCCTTGAACGTATTCTCTCAAAAGTTCAATAGGGGAGTTGGTTAAAAATAAAATCTTAGTTTGCAGACGAAGAAATTAGAAATCAACCTTTTTCTTATCATTGGAGATCACTCTAGGTTTCATGAAGCATATTTCAAAAACTGTACGCACTCCATGGTGTAGCATCAGAGTTCCAATTAAGAGCAAAAGTCTAATAAATGTGGATCACAAATTTTCCTAAATATGAAACTTTAAAACTGAAACGGAGCAAAACCGCAATAGCTATTTATATAACAACTGCACAAAGTGAGTATTTTTGTTTGTATCAAGTGACAAAAATGGTATTAAATATATTTTATATGTAATGGGCATTTTAAATAATGAAAACGAGTTTATTCTTAGTTGCAAATTATTAAAAACTGCTACCAAAGGCTTAGTTACCAAGATTTTAAAATTCTTTTATTTTTATAAAATAGCTTTGCAGCACTACTGCTCTAAAAATAAGAAATTATAAAGGCATGTTTCTGAAGAATCGTATAAAAATAACTGGAGTAAACAGTAGTTAAAAAATTTAAAAGCTTTTCATTCCGTCTGGGGTCTTTAGAATTAAAAATACAACCAGCAAGAACCACAGTTGCTTTGGACAACTACAGTTACAAGAATAATAACCATCAAATACAATAATTTTTCTTTCCTTTTTCTTGTATGTTAATCGATCGTTGCTGGAAAATGTTTAATTTGGAAACGATTTGTAACATGTACGAATGTTTAAAATACGGTTCAAGACGAAACTGAAGAAAAGGTTTATCGAATATTTTCTACATTCGATTCACTAAATATTCAAGTTGCGGGATGTCCGAGTATTCGAGTAGCAAAATATTTCACTAAATATTTGGTTTATTGAATATTCGATTTACTGAACAGTCGATTTACTGCATATCTGACTTTCTGAATATTGAATTATTGAATAATTAACTTAGGGAACAATAAATTTACAGAATTTTCGATTGAAGAAATATTCGGCTCACCGAATATTAGACTTCCTAAATATATGACTTACGACTATTATTATATTCCAAATTATGGAAGTAATCAATTCCCTGAATATTTGATTTCTACAATATTGACTTATTAAACTATAAATTTATCGAATATTTGATTTAGTAAATATTATACCTCATAAGTATCTAACCAGACGTACTAAATATTTAAATTATAGAATATTTAACTTAGTAGATACTTTATTTACTAAATATTGGAATTACTGAAAATTTAAAGATCGACGTATTGGATGTCCGACTTAGTGAACAATACATTTACTGAATACATATTCGACCCACTAAATATTCCAATTTGCAACTTATTCTCTTATTACACTTATCAAATATTCAGATAGTAGAATATCTCACTAAATACTTTACGAATTATTTGATTTCTTGGATATAGATTTAATGCATATTATATTTAAGTAAATGTAGAATAGGTAAGCGGATGGCCCTGCTAGCAAATGCTCGCCTCTCCGGCGGCCGGCCCGCGTTCGAATCCCGGCAGACTCTAGTGGGATTTTAAAAATCGTACGCTCCCCAGCTACCACGCTAAACGGGTAAGGCTAGCCACCTACGCGGCCTAAGGGTAAAGAGGGCTCACAGAACCACATTGTGGTTAAAACAGGCCACTGGCCTATAATAAGAGGAAGAAGAAGAAGAAATGTAGAATAAACTTACAAAATAAATTTAATAAGTATTCGGCTCACCACACATTAAACTTCCCAAACATCTGACTTGCCGATTACTGAAGTAATTAAATATTAAGGTTGCTACTATATGACTTACTAAGTATGAGAGTTATAGAATTTTCGATTTAATATTCGAATTACCGAATATCTGTAATCTTGTAGATAGGTTTATTGAATATTTGGTTTAATGCATCATAAAAGTACTGAATATCTAACCCACTAAACATTTAATTTGAAGCGTACTGTCTACAGCACTCACCAAATATTCAGATAAAGGAGTATCCCACTAAACACTCGATTTATGAAATATTGAACTTGTTGGATATTGAGTTATTGAAATTTAATGTTTAAGTTAATGCAGAATAAATTTACCGCATAAATTTAATACATATTCGGTTCACCAACCTTTAAACTTATATCTGACTTATTGACTATTAAACCAAATATCGAGGTGGCGTCTAACTCACTTACAAAATATTCAATTTAATTAATAGCTTAATTACTGAATATCGGTGATCTTGAAGATGGGCTTAATAAATATTTCATTTAATGAAGAATAAATTTAATGAATATTTTACTCGCCAAATAGTTAAATTGAAAATTACTGTCTACTACACTCACTAAATATTCAGATAACAAATAATCCCACTAAATACTCAATCTAGGAAATATTTGACTTATTGGATATCGATTTCTTGAATATTAAATTTGAGTTAGTGGACATTAAGCTCGCCGTATAAATATAATAAATATTCAGTTCATCAAATATTTGACTTCCCAAATATTTCATTTATCGACTATTAAAACTAAGAAACAATGCGGTCACCTCTATTTCAGTTACTAAATATTGAATTTAATGAATATTCGATTTAAATAATATTCGAATTATTAAATATCTGTAATCTTATTGAATATTTGACTTAATGAATACTAAATACATTCAAATACTGATATTAAAGACTCACTTTAAAGAATATTTGACATCTTGAATATCCAATTATTGAATCTTTAACCTAGTGACCAATAAATTTACTGAATATTTTCTGTAATGAATATTCGGCCCACCAAATCTTATACTTCCGAAATGCCTGACTTATTAGATATTCGACTTGCAATGTATCTCACCTAATAAAAACTTGATTCACTGAATAATCAACTTATTTGATAGCTGTAACCTTAATAACCGCCTTATTAAATATTTGACTGTAGAATAATAATTTTACTTAATATTCCACGTACTGATTATTATAATTACTAAATATCCAAATTTAAATATATCTGACTTAATGACATTTGATTTACGAAATTATGGCTTTGCTAAATATTCGAATCACTATACATTTGTAATCTTGATAATCGAATTATTGTATATTTGACTTAACGAATAATACGTTTACTAAATATCCGATTTATTCAACATTAGACTTACTAAATATTCAAATTGCAATATATATATCTTCTAATAAAAATTCGATTTACTAAATATTCGCTTTAATAAATATTCGAATAAATATCTGTAATCTTGATAATCGAGTTATTGATTACTTGACTTAATGAATGATACAGTTGCTGAGTATTTGACATATTAAACGTTAAACTTACTAAATACACAAATTGCAGTATATCTCACTTAACAAACATTCGATTTACTGAATATTTGATTTACTAAATGCACATTCGCATTACGGAATATCTATGATCCTGATAATCAACTTGTTGAATATTTGACTTAATGAACAATAAACCTAAATTTGTTTTACTGGCTATTAGACTAAATACTCTAAAAGTACAGTATCTTACTAAATATTCGATTTAGTGAATATTTGCCTTATTGCTTCTTTAGCTTTCTGAATATCGACTTATTGAATAGTTAATTTAATGTACAACATCTTACTGAATATTTCAATTAACGAATATTCGGAACATTATATAGTTTGCAATACATGCCTTACTAAATATTGCAATTAGTAAATTAATATTCTATTGAATTATATATTAGACGCAATTTGTGATTTATTTAATATTTGATTTGTTGAATATTTGAATTACTGAATATGCATCATACTGAATATGTGTTTGAATACTGAGTTTATGGAAATACCTCTGACCTTTAAAGGAACACACGTGACATTGTAATCTACTATTGTATCATATTGTACAGCAAGAAGGCTGTATACATGCTAAACGTGGTGTATTGGGCGTATATTAGCACTGAATATTCGAGCTCTTGATCCATATATGGTAAACTTTTGCTGATTTATTCTGATCTCTGTTATTAGTTTTTGAAGTGTGTAGCATTCTTTTAAATATTGGTTCACTGGCTTGCATGGCCAGTGTCATTATGTAACGAACTATTTCCGGAATTGGACTGTGTCATTATTGAGGCAGAATAGTTCAGCATTTCGCCCACTTTAATAAGGGGTGCTCATCAGGAGTGAGAAGCAAAAGAGTACAGTAACTCAACATGTAAGCCACTCCTGGGGAAGCCTCTTCTGAAAGTGTACAAGTGGTCGATTGCTTCTATTTCAACAATGATAGGGTCCAATCCCAGAAGTCGTTCATTATAGAATTCTTTTAAACAGTTCACATAATGAAAAAGTTACAAAACGAAATGCGTCTGCTGTTAATTATTATTTTTGTTTATGGCTTAATCTTAATATTTCATTGTTTTCTGGAAACAGTAATGAAATGTCTCTGTGACGTCGTAGCATAGCGGCCGTTTCTTTATGCTGTTTGAAAAGAAGAATTGCATGTTGGAGTACAAACTAGTAACCCTTTATGAGTACTAAATTTCCCATAAAAACAAAGTACAGGGTTTTCCTTTTAATCTTTTATTTTGACCACATTGAATTTTGTATCAAAGTATTTGTTAAGTGCCATCGATGCCGACCTTGTTTGGAAAACTACGTCAAATTGGGAGTATCTGGCCACATTGCCGTGAAAGTCGCGCTTGTGTGTATCAACAAGAACAGATAACGATAACACGGGAACTTACTAAATCGGAAATGCTGGCTATCTGTATCATTGCCTGACAATGCTAAGGCACGGCCCACTCCCAATATTGAACATCTATCTTAAAATCATTAACACAAACAGCAAGTATATTTAAAGTATCGATAAGTCGAGCAAATATTGAACTGTTGGTGATGATGTGGAAAATCTTTCCTAGGCTAGGTGGGTCGCGTTTTTACTTCCAGGGATTTTTAGTTACCTGTGAAACAGAACGCTAAAAGGCGGCTTAAGGAAAATTCAATTGGTTGTGGTGGCAGGCGCGATGGTAAAGGTACTCATTGGTGCGATCAGCGTCCTTATCGTTTGTGCAGAAGGTAAGCAATGTTTTTTTTTAATTTTTAAATTGTGGTGATTGAGGAATAACATTCAAACCTCCAAATTTAAGTAACCCAAAGGGAGAAGTTGCTTACCCTCAGTATCTTTTTACATTTCAATTAAATTGGTCAACTATTGATATGAACAGAATGTTATTTTATTGGAATTAGTATAATAAAAAAACTGTTATGCGTCAATTAAACATATTTCGAAAGAAACATTATTAAATTTTGGAATTGGAATTTTTAATTTTACGACAGAAATTACATCTCGCTGAAATATGAGTAATATATGTATATCATGACATGGGGAATCATTTTGAAGCGGCAGCTGCTTTGTTATTGCTGATATGAGCTTGTTATCATTATTTAATCCCCCCAGGCTCCCTGTGCTAGCTGAAGTAAAACTGTCCGTTCTGAGATTTAGCTTTTTTATTTTTCTAAAAATTCAAATGTACTATGTAAGAAGAAAAACTGGGACAACTCTTGATAGAGATTTTAGTATAATTTGATTAGCTTAAACGAGGCTTTAAGCAATTACATTTATTATAACAATTTTGATTCATAGCAACATCTAAATAACAAGTTGACGGTTAAGTTACAAATACCTAATAACTGTAGTACATATTAAGGCAGTCGTATTCACAACAGACTAACTGTCCCAGTTTTTTTTGTCCTGCATAATATATAATCGAAACCAAAACAGAAAGTTTGTTTGTTGAAAATGCAAATACAATAGAGATTAGCGATATCATTTCTAGAAATGTATTAATAAAAAAAAATGCTAAAAAATCGTATTATACGAATGTCAAGATTTACTTCAACAAAGACCTGCCGTTTTTTGAGTTTGTATTTGTTCCATCGACCGACCGACGATGTATGATTATTATTAGAGAGAAAATTTATGAAAACCTTATCTACAGCATTTTAAATTAGCAATTTTTACCTCTGCCTAGTAAATAATTTAAAAAAAAAACAATTTCAGTACTATTCTCACCTAGTGTAAAGGGTTCGGCAACAATGCGGAGGTGGAAGATATTTCTAATAGTATAAGCAAACATTGTAGGTACTAATATGGTGTACATTAATAAAATATTTCTGTAGTTTTGATCTAATATAATGACATTTTGTTGCCGTTTTCAACGTCAAAATAATGCATATATTCGCACTAGTTGCAAAATGAAATTTCATATTGACACTAGTGCTAATATGTAAATTTAGAGATTTAGATTTCAGTAAATTTATTTACTATAAAAATTAATATGACTCAAAATTACAGAAAATCTTGTATGTATCATGTTGCAAAATTAGTGTTTTTCACACACAACGTATTGCCCAACTCGCTAGGGTAAACTTCACGTCTAGTGCGAAAAACACTTTCATTTTGCAACTTAATACATAAATAGTCATTTTCATTATACATATAGAGTTACCTAAAAGGGTGTTGTGAACCAAATTTAGTTTTTTAAATAGAGCACTATATTTTGACATAGTGCGAAGAAATGCTAATAATTATAAAGATCTAATGTTAACTGTTTTGAGATATTAAGGATTTTATGTAAAAAAACTTAATTTCAAGCGGTTGCTTTAAGTAAAAGTATATTTCACTAAAAAACATTACCAATTTTGTGAATTACCTTTCTTGCTTAAAATGGTGCCCTTGGATCTTAATGATATAACATGGTGCAATTTTGCAATTTGCAATTTTAATAAATTCAAATTTATTAAATGGAAAAGCCTATTTTTGTATTTTTAAAAAGCCGTTGTAATGAGTTCTACATATGCCGTACGCATAAATTCAACCGTTTTTCAAATATTCTAGTTTGAACATAAATAGTTATTTATGTTACAAGGCCGTGAACTAGGACTTTTTTTATGAGAATAAAAAAAAGATAGTTCACGGCCATGTGGCATACAAAATTTTGTGTGCAACTGTGAAAAATTACCAAAATTAAAGTTTCGATTGAATCTTTACATAAAATTACATTTAGCAGTGTGTTTTGGTATGGTAACTAGGGCTTGTGTAGTTGCTCACATATTAATAAATAACGTTCGAATTATCTAATAAAAGCTAATTTCATTCAAGATCATGACCCGTAAAAAAAAGTCTTTGTCGGCCGGTAAAAAAAAGTCTTTTTTTTACGTTGTCAAGGCTTTATTTTACTATAAACAAATGTGCTATTTCACGACTCAAAATCAAGCAAAAAAAGTAACCTTTTTTTGACAGTTGCACACAATAGTTATTTATGTTACAAGGCCGTGAACTAGGACTTTTTTTTATGAGAATGAATATTATTTGGCGAGGCGCAGGCCGAGCCAAATAATCATTCGAATAAAAAAAAGATAGTTCACGGCCATGTGGCATACAAAATTTTGTGTGCAACTGTGAAAAATTACCAAAATTAAAGTTTCGATTGAATCTTTACATAAAATTACATTTAGCAGTGTGTTTTGGTATGGTAACTAGGGCTTGTGTAGTTGCTCACATATTAATAAATAACGTTCGAATTATCTAATAAAAGCTAATTTCATTCAAGATCATGACCCGTAAAAAAAGTCTTTGTCGGCCGGTAAAAAAAAGTATTTTTTTTACGTTGTCAAGGCTTTATTTTACTATAAACAAATGTGCTATTTCACGACTCAAAATCAAGCAAAAAAAGTAACCTTTTTTTGACAGTTGCACACAAAAACAATTTATGCCTCTGGAGAGGCTTAATTTAATTGTGATTTTTCAAAAAAACTTTTTACGTCAATAGTTTGTGCTTGTCTAAAAACTTATTTAGCCTCTATCATATATACTGACTGATTTTTACTTGTTTAGAAAATGGAGTTTTTTTAAATTGTCAAAATCCGAAAAGTGCTATTCTTCAGAAATTAAGTGAGATTTCAATGAAATTTTTGAGTGTGTTATTTTTAGCTAACTGAACCATTTCAAGGCCAGCAAACCCTTATTTTTTTTAACTTTAGTGAAAAATTTATTTTTCAAAATTTCACATATCAAGACTTAAAATAAAAATTCAAATTTTTTATGTGAACACTTTATAAATTTATAATTAGGAAAAATGATATAAAATGTTAATTACTTCTTTAGATTTTTTATTATTTACCGAAAAGTAGTATGTTTGCATAATTTTTACGTTTTTTATGCAAGGCGGTTTTTAGGAGAAACATTTTTCAATTCTAATCAATATTTATTTCAATGGCTTCTAAAAACTCTAATCTAGCCCTGTTAATGAATTACTGTTACAAAAGTCCTGTAAATGTTCTTTTACAGTTGTCTAAATGAGGAGCTTTTTCTTTATCCAATTACAACTTCTATAAAGAATCCTCATTTAGATAATTATTAAAGAACATTTACAGAATTTTTGTAACAGTAATTCGTTAACAAGGTTAGATTAGAGTTTCTTGAAGCGAAAAATAATTCTCCTAAAAAGCGCCTTGCATAAAGAACGTAAAACTTATGCAAACATACTACTTTTCGGTAAATAATAAAAAATCTAAAGAAGTAATTAACATTTTATATTATTTTTTCCAATTATAAATCTTTAGTCTTCGCATAAAAAAATTGAATTTTAATATTAAGTCTTGATATGCGAAATTCTTTTTTTATTGGAAACAAATTTAAACAAAACTACAAAACGTATATACAAGTATTGCTCAAACTGACCGCCACCTTGTTGAACACACAACTGACATCTTCTAGTTACTCCATTGGTCGCATTGAATATCCAATTGGGAGGTATTTCGCGACAAGCATTGATAATCCTCTGCCTCAGAATTTGTTCGTTTTCTGGACGTGTTAGATAAAATATTTCAACATTCTGATTGTTTTCCATGGCACACTTGAAAAATTTATGGTGCTGTACGACTGCCTACATGCAATATTAAAAAATTATTTTAAACATTTCTAAGTGTCCAAAAAACAAATGAAGCATACTACTGCATGTAGAATTTCATCCTGAATCCAAATATGTAAAAATATACAGGGTATTCTATTTAAAATAAAAAAGTTGAACATTGTTGCTCAGAACAGTTGAAAGATATTTTACGAACGGTCGATGTCAGAAGGTAGCTCTTGTCTTGCCATTTAAGAATATATATAGTTTGTTGGATCTAAAATTTAAAACAACGGAGTTATGGGTTGCGGCGTTTTTTTAGGAAACAGCCAGTATATGATAGGGGCTAAATAGGTTTTTATACAAGCACAAACTATTGACGTAAAAAGTTTTTTTGAAAAATCAAAAATATCAATTTTTCCCATATTATTCCGACGTTTTGGCATTTATACGAAATTTTTTCGGAAATATCCGTTTTTCTGTCTTCTGATTCAGAAAAAGTGTTTTTAGTTTATATGTGTGAAACTCAGTATCCTTGCTCATTCATGCCTTAATAATTCTAGTATAAGCTGCTCTGCAATGGTTATTCTTTAATTTGATCATTTCTCAACGATTTGATTGTTTTTTGTTAATTATTGAAGTAGATCTGTTAGCGGCTTGATACTTTTTACTACTGCTATAAAATGGGTAGTGGTTTTATTCTTCTTTCTTTGATCTGAGTTGGCTGGTCAAGCTTTTACACTTAGAGATATAAAGGACCTATCGTGTGTTCAGCAAAAAACACTTGGAAAGAAAGGTAGAAAATCTAGACATGTCTTAACATAAAGTCTGTAGGTGAATGTCAGATTGCATTTTGTTTATGAAAACATCTGTCACTGTGAAGTTTACACTGCATTAAGTTTAATTGTATCAAGTAAAATGGAAAATAAGATGGCATTTACACAACAACAACGAGTGTTTTCAATTAGTGTTTTGTATGTTTTTGGGAAAATAGTTCAAGATGGTAGTTCATTTGCTTCAGTGAGTATCTATCAAGTTATGGAAAACTTCAATTTGATCATGGCACGCTGCGAATGAGTTTTTTTTTAAACACACGATATAATGCAAGAGTGCACTTGCCATAAAAAAACTTCCTTCGCTTCCTTTTCAAGTTAACATCATAGAAATCATAAAAAAGGGGGACACCATCTCTCCCAAGTGATTTTTCTCTTGCCTTAGAAGACGTTTTTAGGACATTAGAATGCAAAATAAAGGTAGAAACATCGATGCTATGTAAACCATCTCCGCTTTTCGAATGGCTTTGTGATAAACAGTAATAACAGAACAGAACTACAGAGCATGTTGGTCGAACTCAAAAATACCTCCAAAGAAATTGGATCTGAAATCTTATCCAGCGAAGAGCTAACTATTCAAAGAGATGGAATATGTCTGCCTGGACAAACGATATAACTGGGCCAAAAAAATCCAGATAGCCAAAGTAGAAAGAAGAGTTCGTATGATCTTGATAGCTACAGCAAACTTAAGAGAAATAATGACATTTTAAATTATCTAGGCGATATTTGAACCGTAATCGATGGCAGCGGTGATATCTTAGTTCTGCGCGTAGTCGCGACTTGTTAGTAGGCAACACCGTCGGCTCTTACTCTCAGGCTCGAATTGCCACTAAAGCGGATTATTTTCGTTGTTTTCTTATTCTGGCTGAAGGACAAAAAGGTTCCCTTTTGAGAAAGCTGGAAGTAAGCAAAGAGGCCAGATGTCTCTTAGTGGGCCATGACCAATTACTTTATCAATTATGCACGATGCAATCATAACTGAAATTATTTTCCTAAATTCAAATTGCTTATTCTGGTTCGAGAGTGCTGTGTTTCCAATTCAATCCTGCCGACCGTCAACCAACGATTGTTTTCGGACTCGTGTCTCGCATTTGCACTTATATATGTCGCTCTTGTGGTTTTTTGGACACAGCTGAATTGCCATCTTCGTGGGTCAGTTTTCATTGCAAGGTTCCAGCATCTTTGCCGTCCAACGGACCCCTTTTTGTTGGTCAGACGTGCCTCAAATCAGATAACAGTTTTTCTGCAGTTTAGGTGACCTTCTGGTGGGACTCTCGGCCCTAAGGTTTGGTGATAGCCCCTTTTACAGCACGAGGTAAAGTTTTGGGAGTTGTAGTTTCTGAACTTTGTTACTTCAAGCTGCGGCATTGTTACCACTGCATTACGTTACAGTGACGTTATTTATGTATAATTTCTACAAATAATTATTTCTGGGCGTTATTTACCTTCACTTTTGGTAGTTGAACCTTTATAACTCTTTTATACCTGTAGTCATCCTAATGTTCGCCTCATGGACACCAGTTTTGAGCTTCTCTCCACAATGGAGGGAAGCAAACATTGTTAATAGGTGACTAGCCTAATAGGGTCCTTAAATCACAGCTGTTAACTCGTACCTTTACCGTAAGGGGCACCCTTGTGGGAATAAATTAAATGAGGGCGAGCTTCGGCTGTTTACCACATAATTCACCTGTAGTATTGTTTGCCTGTACTCTATAAAATCGTAGGCAAGTGAGCGTATTAAAACACCAGCAGGTGAAGGCAAGGTAATTCCATGCAGATAATCCGACTTCAACTCTATCCAAACGCATGGCGGTCACTTTCTTAATTAGGAGCCCCAGTGGCCCCTGACAAATTATTAAAACATACTTTCTACGCATAATAATGATAATAATAATAATAGAACTGTAGTAATTGTAGGTATTTTTATTTTTATCATCTGTGAAGTACTGACAATGGGTCTGCTAGTGTTACTTAACATAAAAGTAAATTGTGGTTCATATCTAGTTAGCGCCACTCCTGTGTGTAAGAATCGTTGAACAATAGACGAACATTTAATATTTACCTATCATATCTTGCTATTGAAAGGTTTGGTAATTATACCTGTTAGATAAGCTAACGAAATATAAATAGTGAAGAAAATCGTCGTAATGATAATTAAGGGCATTAAATCTCTAATACAGCGTTTTTATTCAAAAATACCGATAGTAAGATGAACAAAACTGAGTATCTACTTGTATAGCTATAAGATTTGAATTAATTATTCAGGTATCATTTAGACATAGTCATTGACAGCTTTTTACTTTCCTATACCACAAGTGCATTGAAGAATTTTAATCATAAATTGAAAATTAAGATTTTGTGGAAATACGCACTTTAATCCTAAATATCTCAAAAACATTCTTTATAAAAAATTTATGTACTCCGGTGCATGAGTGCATGAGTGTGTTCAATTATTTTAATTTTTATTCAAATTTTAATTCAGTTATTTTTAATCTATTGCCATCATATGATAGCCATTTATAGGACTAAAATAAAATGTAATTTTTTATGATTTTTTGGAAATTTCCACATAAAACACTACACATACCACGCGATCGAAATAAAGTTATTAGAGGAGGACATCTTATTGATTCGGAGCCGGTAGCAGAGACACGTTCGAAACGAACTGTCAAAAGTGAACAGATATTCCGAGTGGATACCTAACCTTTAAAAAGATTATGCCCAGATTAGTTCGATGCAAAATGCACTTTCAATAAATATGAGTATATGATAATTATAACTTTGTTTAAACATAATTATTAACCTAGTTTCTATGTTCAATCTGTTAACAAAGTCAGTTTGATATTTGAAT
>CALNHX010006593.1:0-86538 GCA_940337035.1 Agriotes lineatus
AAACGCATAATTTCCTTACTTGTGTGTTCACAGAACTCGACTTTGCCTCGTTCTGCAATTCACACGCATAACAAAAAAGTTTTTTATTCGCAATCACATTGTAATGTGTCAATTTCATGAAATGTCAACAGCTGGGAACTAGATGATTACTGAAACTAGACGGGAAATTATTACATACCCCGAAAAATATTACATACCTGAAGACTGGGTTGTTTTCATGGTAACAAAAATATTGAGTGGATTGTTTTCATGGTAACAAAAATATTTGCTCTTTCTTTCTCCCCTTCCTTGTACCCTTGCGGGCGTCGATTTGGGTTGCTTATCCAGTCGTCCATTTTTTCCATTCTTTTCTATTTTCAGCTAGTTCCTTCATCTCCTTCACTGTTTTCCCTCTATCTTTTCCTATTTCTGCTATTTGTGTATCCATTTCTTCCTAGGTCGTCCTCTTCTCCTTTTCTTATAGTGTTTTGTTTCCCATACTTTCTAGTCAGTCTGTCTGGGCTCATTCTTGTCATGTGACCGAACCAGTTAAGTTGTTTTCTTTGTACCTACTCGTTATTGACTCCAGTTTCTACCATTTCCCTTATTGTTCTATTAGTTAGTCTATCCCACTTTGTTTTCCCAGCTATTCTTCGTAAGTGCTTCATTTCATAGCTTCTATCTTCCCTGCGTGTTTCTTCTGTATCGTCCAATTTTCACATGCGTATAATAGTGTTGGGATAGTTATTACATTATGGATTCCTTACTTTTGTTTCTTGTTTCAGTTCCTTCTTCGATAACAGTGGTCTTAATGCATAGTAGAGTTTAGTTGACTTCCTCCCTCTGTTTGTTAATTCTGCGTCTATGTTGCCATCATTTGTTATTAGACTCCCTAAATATTCATAGGTTGTCACTTCCTCCAATGTTGTGCCCTTGCACTTTACTGTTGTTTTGTCTTCATGCTTCTTATTTATCACCATTATCTTACTTTTCTCTGTATTTATTTCCATTTTCATTCGTTCTATTTCTTCTGTCCATATGTTCACTAGTTTCTGCATCTATTTCTTGTGTCTGCTATTAGCACTATATCGTCTGCGTACATTAGTGTATCTACTTTACCGGCTCTAGATTTCGATACCCTATTAGTGTTTGTAGTTGTTTTGTTCTTTCCCTTGTGTTTTGAATAATTTACTCATTACTATTATGAACAAAAGAGGCTGAGACTATCCCCCTGCTTAATTCCTTTCCTCCATGCGAATTCATCTGACCTTTCTCCTCCTATCTGCACCTTTCCTTTAACATTTTTGAACGTGCTACGTATTACTTGTATGAGTGTTTTCGGGGTACGAGTTTCATTCAGGCATTTCATACTACTTCTCTATCAATCGAGTCAAATGCTGCCCTGAGATCCTATAAATGTCAAGACGAGTTCTTCCCGTTTTCTAGTACCTTTTCCATCAAATTCCTTATAATGAATATGTTTTCGTTTGTCTGTCTTCCTGGCATGTATGCTGCCTGCTCTTCGACTATTTCCTCCTCTACAATTGTCTCGTTTTTTTTCTCTATTATTTTTGTGTAGATTTTAAAGCATATCGGTGATAGGCATATGGCTCTGTAGTTTCCACATTGTGCTCGTTCCCCTTTTTTGCTACATCAAGATATCTATTATTCAAGAATTCAATTGTAGTTATTTTTAAAATTAGATGATTGCGAATACAATAGTATACATACCACGGTGAAAAGTTTCATTCCTGTCTCGAGATAAAGTCTCGGTTAGCTACTGAATCTCTCAACAGGAATGAAACACTTTCCACCTCGGTATGTAATATACTATTTCCGACTTGAAACATAAATAGCAATTTTTTCTAATCTCCAGTTTGGTATTAATTTTTAACATAATTTTTTATACAGAGCTACATTGGTTCATGTATTCATGTCTGCCGCAGACTCTGCACTCTCAATTGTTATAATACGTTGTATCAAGTGATGATATTAAAGGGTGTTCATTAGAATTTGTGGTCTAGTCGGCTTGGAACTGATGAAGTCGTGTCGTGCATTAAATCATATGGCTGATAAATGACACTGGTGACACTGTCACCCGTATTCATAGTCGTTCGCCAGCGGATCGCCGGCGACTCGCGGGTGTTTTGTTATGAATAGTATGTTGGCGGCACTGTACGTCTATGTCAAATTCGAGGTGATCAGGTTAGTTTTCAGTCAGTTTTGACAGAACTGATACAAAATCTAACCCGCTAACCTCGAATTTGACATAGACGTACAGTGCCGCCAACATACTATTCATAACGAAACTCTGGCGAGTCGCCGGCGATCCGCTGGCAAACGACTATGAATACGGGCGTGTAAGTCTATGTCAAATTAGTTGTTAGCAGGTTAGGTTTTCAATCAGTTTTTACATAAACTGACACAAAACCTAACCATGGCCAACTAATATTTAGGTTAGCTTACGCTAATACAGCCATTACAATCAACATAAAAACATGATTCTATAAAGCATGCCATGACAAAATGTCATTTGGCGCCACCTCTTAATGTTATTCTGAACTTTCAATCAGGGCCTACCGGATATTCAAATTAAAAACAAATACTGCTGAGTAGGTAGATTTGAAAACTTGTCATATTTCAATCAATTATATCCTCAAATTCATATGCCGTAGTTTGAGTCAGTAATTTTTATATAAACAGGTTCTTTCAAAGCTATTTAAAATGGTTAGAAAGTGGTTTACCTGTGGAAATCCAAATAAACCACTTTTTGAATTTCCAAGCGATATGCAGATTCGTACCAAATGGCTCAAAGCTAATTCAGGAGTGATATTGTTAACACGTTGAAGGACACTAACGCTGAGCAGCGTCCTTAATTGTATCTACCAGTATAACTGAACGCTGCACGGCGTCTAATTTTCCATGTAAAATAATAGTAATCCAGTTGTTACTGTCACCACTGGTACGTACACAGGCATATCAGTGTCACACAAACACGAGTTATTTGCCCCAAACAGCTCTCTTACAGTTATCTACCTCTTTGCCCCTACTTGTGCAGAACACTGATAAGCATCGCAGTGTATCACAACACAGCCCTATATGAAGTCGGCAACTGTCCTTCAACGTGTTAATTAATAATAAAACTAATTAAATTACCTTTATTTATAATATTTATTAATCATGTATTACATATATTTCTAAACTTAATGAATACTCTACTTTGTGTATTAACCATTTCGATGAGAATTCTCTAAAAGTACTTGACAAAAATACTTGTTTGATTAAAAACGCTACACCAACTGGAACTGTAGATAATACATATTTTTTATCACATTAATTAGAAGTACCATTATGTACATTTTTTAGCTAATTTTATCTAATTTTGAAATTAATTAAGAACAAGAACATTTACAAAAACCATTCAAAAGAAACCCAAGCTAAACTTATATCTCCAACTCAAATTGCAGATCTTCAGTATATGTACCTACTATTAAAATGTTGACTTTAAAGCTAAAGCGGATTAGTGTTAATTATTCAAAGTTTATTAAAATAAAACAACTTAGAATGATATACAGAAAAATTGGGGCAAATTAAATGTTTTCCATAAAATATTCCAAGATGCTGACGATGGAGACAAAAAAGCAGAATTTCTTGCAAAAATTGTTCTTAATTATGATAAAAAAAGCTCCTCGTTAGTCAGAAGTTTCGATTCATATGTGTACAGTATGGAGATTTCGCTCTCCTAAAGGATATCAGCACTGCAGAAACCATTTAGCGAGTTTACCATCAAAAACATTGTTATGGTATCTTGGTGACTGTAATTGTTCAGATGAATTAATTAAGCAACGTTTAATGGCTAAAGTCGCCTAATTAACAGTTCCAGCAGAAAGAATTTGCTTCTTAATTATTGACAATATGTCAATTAAGGAGAAAGTGCAGTATAGCAGATTTGAAGATCGCATCTATGGTGTAGATAATACTCAATATACAACCGTTTGCAATAAACCTCAAATAGCAAACAAAATGTGTTGGTATGTTATATGTAAGTACATGGATTGTCAACAAGATACATCATTCCAGCGCGATATTTTATTCATTCTTCTTTGAGAATTAATTACTTTTACTTGTTAACAATGAGAGTACTTAGTCTTCTTACTGACTGTGGTTTCGTTGTTCTAAGAATTGTTGCAAATAATTTTCAGATTTAGATTTTTTGTGGTGGAATTCTAAAAAACTACATGGAACATTCTTTCCTAAAACCTGTACATGATCTGCAAAATGGACTACCTTTTAAGTAAGCTTGTACGGTACTTAACGAAAAAGAATTTGTACTCATCAGATTTTGAAAAAATTTATATTTTACATGCTGTTCAGATTTTTTCACCCACCGCCACTGCCTCTTTACAGTTTTTAAAAGAAGCAGGACAAATTGAATTTCAAAATGTCAACAGAATCTACTGTGAAATGTTTAGAAAGCATATACAACTTTTTCCAGATTCATAATGTGTGTAATAGAACAATGTGCAAAAATTACATAGCAGCACTGCACCGTTGGTTCATGTTTCTGACGAAAGACTATTGATTGGACATAATACTTCAGAACTATATCGATCCTATGCAAAATTCTTCTGCATCTGTTGGTTTGCAAGGTTTATCCAATGAAAGACTCACGTCTTGAAATTGACTGCTAAAAGTACATCATTATACATCACATTTTTACTTCAAGAAGCTGGTTTTTACTATGTATTAACAGGTTCATTTAGTTCGGATGCAGTGGAGCATATTTTTAATATGAATCTTTGCTTAAGGAAGGCATTTGCAACATTTTTTAGAGAGTAAATTTATTCTCAGATCACATTCAACAGGTTTCATTTAGGTAGAAATTGCACAGTTCCCAATTTCAAGCTTTGCAAATTTGCCAAAAACTATAACCTCTATATTATACCGGGTGACCATAAATGGTTGTGATTTTTTTCTTAGGATAGCACTGTTTATGTTGGTGGCACTGTAAGTCTATGTAAAATTTGAGGTTAGCAGGTTAGGTTTTGCGTCAGTCTACGTCAAAACTGACGCAAAACTTAACCTGCTAACATCGAATTTGACATAGACTTACAGTGTCAGTTATCAGCCATATGATTTAATGCACGACACGACTTCATCAGTTCCAAAGCCGACTAGATCACAAATTCTAATGAACACCGGTTATAATTCATTCAGATTCAAGATAGAGCAAAATCTGCAACCCGAATTACAAATATCAGCAGTAAGTTGATTACTAATATGATTTTATTAAAATTTAGATCAGCACCGTTGGTTCATGTTTCTGACGAAAGACTATTGATTGGACATAATACTTCAGAACTATATCGATCCTATGCAAAATTCTTCTGCATCTGTTGGTTTGCAAGGTTTATCCAATGAAAGACTCACGTCTTGAAATTGACTGCTAAAAGTACATCATTATACATCACATTTTTACTTCAAGAAGCTGGTTTTTACTATGTATTAACAGGTTCATTTAGTTCGGATGCAGTGGAGGCAATGATTGCACACATGCGATAGGAAGTTGCTTCAAATGACACAACAATGCTCGAATTGCTGGGCATGCTCTTTGTCTGCTATTACGCTGTGGTATTATGAAGACTGCCATCCTCAAAAATTGCACATTATAGTAACTTCACTAGTTCTGCAACATTTGCAACTACATCAAGCATAACTGAAAACGAAGATGTCGAATTACCTGCACATTTAACAGTTAAAATTCAAGATCGTGCAGACTTAAATTATCCAAATTCCATTTTTGTAGGTTTTACGAACATTTATTTTAAAACCGTTTATAACATAAAAAATATCTTTAGTAAAGACAACAACCAGAACCAGATTTAGGTGCTGTATTTGACCACCTGATGGCGCCAAAAACCAGATGCGTTTACAGTGACTATATACAAGACAGTGTGGCCATACGATTGTTGGCGGCAATTTTCAGGCAAATGTGAGCGTAGAGATATACAGTGCCTTTAGAAATAATCGAACGTTTTTGAGTGATCATTATTTTGGCGCTAGTTATTTTAACTAGTTGATGTTAGCTGCACGTGCAGTGTTATGTTTGAACGGTTGACATTTTTCATTGGCGTTCGTTCGTGGTGCTTTAAGGTGTTGCATGAAGTTTACAACCGGTTTCAGTTATGGTAGTTTAAAATACAGCTAAATGCCGTCTTCCTGTTCCCTGTCTCCAAACCTCCCTGTCCTGTGCTTGGTCTTCTTCCAGGTTCCTCTCCTCCATGGCTCTCCGAATACCCTCATTCCACGGTTTGTGTGGTCTACCTCTTTTTTTCTTACCCGGCAGCGACCATTTAAAGATCTTCATAGGCCACGTCGTCTCCTCCATTCTCATCAGATGACCAAACCAGTTTAACGCTTTCCGTTCAGTTCTGTCCACAACTCATTCTGGTGCCTCCATTCTGCATCTTATTTCCTCGTTCGTCACTCTATCTCGTCTCGATACCTTTCCGCTTTTTCGTCCATTTGAACTGTGTCTAGTCTTCGTTTCATTTCCGCTGTTACAGTCCATACCTCATTGCCATACCATTACTTCACCTATTCTTTTTTTGTTTTTGTTAGAGATAGTATTGTCCCATCAAATTGATTTCAAGCATCCCATTATCTTCTTACTTTGTACTATTCGAGTTTTGATCTCTTCTGTTCCCAAACCTTTTTCATCGATTGTATTGTAGCACCGAGGTATTTAAACCTTTCTACTTGTCTTACTGCGACATCTTCATTTATTAAGACTTCATATTGTGCTTCCGAGTTGATTACTAAATAGATACTCCGTTTTCTCTAAACTTATGCTAAAGCCCCATTCATCGTAGCACCGATGTAATCTCTTTATCATGCATTCCAAGTCGAACGCATCTTGTGCTACAACAATAGCACAATTCTAAATTGTCACATTTAAATACTGTGCAAAATATTAGTTTTTCAGGGCAATAGATGATAAAATTTCACCCGCTTGCGACGCTAATGAATTATTTGACACTGACAATTTATAATTGTCAGATTTGAAAGGTTTTATTTTCTTCCTTAACTAAATGAACATGTTCTACCAACATCTTTGAGAACAACTTAGAAGTAACTAAATATTTTGCCTGTTAATGGCGGATATTCGCGTAGACCAATAGCGGCGAAGAAATCCCTATGGCCACACTGTCTTGTATAAAGCCACTGTAGATGCGTTGGCAATTGTCACAAGAACATTTTACAACAATGAAAGTGACACTTATGGAATAGTCGTGATAGCTTTGCTATATAAATTTTAGTTAGCCATGACCTAACCTACTAACATCGAATTTGACATAGACTTACAGTGTCACCAGTGTCAGTTATCAGCCATATGATTTAATGCACGACACGACTTCATCAGTTCCAAAGCCGACTAGACCACAAATTCTAATAAACACCGGTTATAATTCATTCAGATTCAAGATAGAGCAAAATCTGCAACCCGAATTACAAATATCAGCAGTAAGTTGATTACTAATATGATTTTATTAAAATTTAGATCAGAGAGATATGGCTTTGTTGCTGTCTTGATGAGTGTCAAAATCAATGTGTCATATTTTTAATATGAATCTTTGCTTAAGGAAGGCATTTGCAACATTTTTTAGAGAGTAAATTTATTCTCAGATCACATTCAACAGGTTTCATTTAGGTAGAAATTGCACAGTTCCCAATTTCAAGCTTTGCAAATTTGCCAAAAACTATAACCTCTATATTATACCGGGTGACCATAAATGGTTGTGATTTTTTTCTTAGGATAGCACTGTTTATGTTGGTGGCACTGTAAGTCTATGTAAAATTTGAGGTTAGCAGGTTAGGTTTTGCGTCAGTCTACGTCAAAACTGACGCAAAACTTAACCTGCTAACATCGAATTTGACATAGACTTACAGTGTCAGTTATCAGCCATATGATTTAATGCACGACACGACTTCATCAGTTCCAAAGCCGACTAGATCACAAATTCTAATGAACACCGGTTATAATTCATTCAGATTCAAGATAGAGCAAAATCTGCAACCCGAATTACAAATATCAGCAGTAAGTTGATTACTAATATGATTTTATTAAAATTTAGATCAGAGAGATATGGCTTTGTTGCTGTCTTGATGAGTGTCAAAATCAATGTGTCATATTTTTAATATGAATCTTTGCTTAAGGAAGGCATTTGCAACATTTTTTAGAGAGTAAATTTATTCTCAGATCACAATCAGCAGGTTTCATTTAGGTAGAAATTGCACAATTCCCAATTTCAAGCTTTGCAAATTTGCCAAAAACTATAACCTCTATATTATACCGGGTGACCATAAATGGTTGTGATTTTTTTCTTAGGATAGCACTGTTTATGTTGGTGGCATTGTAAGTCTATGTCAAATTCGAGGTTAGCAGGTTAGGTTTTGCATCAGTTTTGACACAAGTTGACGCAACCTCAAATTTGACATAGACTTACAGTAGCACCAACATAAACAGTGATAATCTAAGAAAAAAAGTCACAAACATTTACGGTCACCCGGTACTACGTACATCCCATGGTGTAAAGAATACAAGGTGAAACGCTCCCGGAATGGGCAATCGTTCAGAAAGTAGAGGGGAGATGTCAACCAATCCCCGATGGTCCTGCTCAGGAAATCCATCACGGCCGCGATAGTGGTGTAACCATGGTAGCGATCGTATATTGTTGCTGGTACTGTCAGTCGATGTCAAATTCGAGGTTAGCAGGTTACGTTTTGCGTCAATCTGACAACAACTGACGCAAAACCTAACCTCGAATTTGACATCAACAGCGTCTTCAACAATACACTTCAGTACTACCAATCATGCTATTGGTTGAATTTGAGGTCCGCCCACATTCTGCGGAACGTTACACCTTGTATTCATTACACCATGGTACATCCCATAATCTACATTTTAATAAAATCAAATTAGTAATCAACTGACTGCTGATATTTGTAACTTGGGTTGCAGATTTTGCTTTATCTTGAATTTGAATGAACTATACGAGCCCAGCCTCATATAATAGTTCGGCCGGTACACATTTTTGAGTAGGTGCTTTAATATAATGCGGAATCTATACAAATGGTGAAACATTTCAACAAAACTATTACAACTACAATAAAATATAGACTTTTAACTTATAAAAATTTAAAACTATTTTTAATTTGCATAACGGATAATCTTTGTATAACAAGGAATGTGGCTCAAGTCATGGATCATAATAGTTCGGCCGCTTATCATAATTCCCATGAAATCGGGCCCATTATTAAAAACAAAACACTCACTGAACAAATGAACAAGGCAGCTGTCAGTATTAGTTATTATTTATTTTTAAAGCATAATGCCTCGTGGTAAGACTTTAAGTAACGATTTGCTCTTGTCAATCATTAATGCTTATAAAAACAGCATTTCTGCACGTCGCATTTCAGTTTCGCAATCAACTGATGGAGTTGACCAAAAAACCAAAACTGGCAGACCATCTACAATTACAGAAGCAAATAGGAGAGCTTTACGTAGAATTGTAAAAACTAATAGACGGTCCAATACCAAAGAAATAACTGTTTTGTGGAGGGAAAGTATAGGCAAGCTATCAAGCTAAAGAGCTATCAGAAAAATAGGATACAAATTCTATAAGGTAACAATTATCCTTTTTTTGGGTGAAAATTGTTGGCAACTGATACTATTTTTCTGTCAGGGAAAAGAAAAGCCATTATTGACGACATTACAAAAACGTAATAGACTGAAATGGGCTAGGAAACACCAAAATTGGACTCAAAGACAATGGGAAAGTATAATTTGGAGTGATGAATCCAAATTTGATGTTTGCATAGGTGATTCTCACACAAGAGTATTGCGGACATCCTCTGAGGCATATCATAATGATTGTCTAATAAGAAAAGTAAAGTTCCCAGCATCAGTCATGATATGGGGTTGCATGTCGGCAAAAGGTGTAGGTAAATTACATTTTATCGATGGAACACTTAATGCGCAGAAATACAAAGGGATTCTGGAAGAAAGCTTCTTACCATCAATTGAACAATGCGCAATGAATGACGGTGACTTTATGTTCCAACAGGACGGTGTACCGTGCCATACGGCAAAAATTATTCGTACGTGGTTGCAGGACCATAACATTTCACTACTAAAATGGACGTCTTCTAGTCCAGACTTGTCTCCAATCGAGACACTTTGGCATAACATGAAGAAACAACTGCGGAAAAATTCAGCACGTACAGTACGTGAATTAAGAGCTACCTTCCAGAACATATGGAATAATATTTCACCAGAAGAGTGTGCAAGACTTGTAAACACAATGCCTAGCAGAATTAAGGCGGTTATTGCTAATAAAAGCGATATAACCCAATATTAAAATCAGGCCGAACTATTATGACCCACCAGTTAGCCACATTCCTCGTTATACAAAGATTATCAGTTATGTAAATTAAATAGTTTTAAATTTTTATAAGTTAAAAGTCTATATTTTATTGTAGTTGTAATAGTTTTGTTGAAATGTTTTACCATTTGTATAGATTTCGCATTATATTAAAGCACCTACTCAAAAATGTGTGCCGGCCGAACTATTATGAGCCTGGGCTCGTAAATATTAATTATAAAAATCTATTAAATATAATTATGTACAGTATTGTTTGCGTACTATTGAACACTGCAAATATCAATTACTGTAAAATTAAGTGAAACAAGGAAATAGTTTTCCACTAGTAAGTTTTACCTTACTCATGCAACAATTTATATACCTACACTGCTCAACAAAATTAGGGAAACATTTCTTTGAACGCAGCAAATGATAAAAACACGATTTTTTCTTGTTATATTATTCTCCAAACTATTATTGATAAAGTGCAAAAAGGATTATGGTGACTGACTGCTTTACTCCTTTGCTTCATAGGTGCTAAAATGTAAAGTGAGTCTTACAACAAAGTGGTTTTTGACCACACAGTTACTTCTTCTCCTATTACGATAAGCCAGTGGCCTGTTTTTAACCACAAAGTAGTTCTACGAGCCTTCTTTAAGGGCCTGAAGTAACGAGGGCTATGCAATATGTAGCAAACCAGCTCTAAACGAGTCCATCTGTTATCTACAGAATGTGGAATAGGTAGCAAGAAGCGGGTAGATATTTTAGGAAAACTGGACAAGGCTGTGAAAGAAAACTACCTTTCGTGATGACCGATATATTGTTCATTCTTGTCTTCGCCGACAAACTGCTACTGCTTATGTGCTAAAAATGTGACAATTTCCGATCAGACAGTTAGAAGACGACGCAAAAAAGCGAACTCCTTGCTTGAGCACAAAGTTAACTTCGACACTGGAGGCCTGTGCTTTTTACTGACGAGTTGCGGTTTTGTCTATCTCACTGCAATGGTCGTATACAAGTGTACAGATGTCCTGGAGAGCAATACACTTCCACATATATACAGGAAGTGAACTGATTTGGAGCTGGTTTGGTCATGATGTGGGCATTGTCTCAATGCATGAACTTATGTTGAGACAATTCTTACAGTTTAAAATGTGTCATTCACGAACAATTTCAACATAGCATCGTTCTACAACAGAATAATTGTAGAATTCATACCACAAATTTTACAAAAAACTTCCTCCAGGAACATAAACTCCAAGTGATGGGGTGGCCAACTATGAGACCAGATTTAAAATGCCATCGACCGTGTTTGGGATTTTTCTACCGGTATATTAGAAAGTGTCCTACTGTCCCGCAGACTCGTCAGTTGTTGGCTGAGGTCCTTGTAAAATAAATTTACCACAAGACATGCTAAGACATCCTATTCGCTGCATGCCTCGATGAAGCCAGGCTGTCACTGATGCTAATGGTGGCCACACTATTAAAGATCGGTATTCAGGTGCTAACAGAGTTTCCATTACATTGTATGTGATAAAACGTATTTTGATTCTGGTAGTTTTCTCAATAGTTTGATGTTACTCAAGAAAACACTTAAATTACAGCATATTTGTTGTTTGTATCTAATGTTGAAAGCAAATATACCAAAGTTGATACTTGCGTCTGTTCTATATTTGAAAAATTCTGCATGGCTAGCAAAGTGTTTTCCTAACAAAAGTTGAGCAGTGTATAAGTTGACATATGTTTAGAAACCCAACAAAAACACTTGTTGCGTCGACACACATTAGAACATCCTACGACCTACATACTGATGCCTTGTACGTAGGTGTACTGTATTGATTATTGTAAGAAATAAAAAAGTTAATATTATCATACAATGCGAAATAGTAGAAGTTACATTTATAAATTACAAACTTAACAACAAGGTAGCGCTATCTTAATTTGCCTGAAAATTTACGAAATTTCAAAAATAATTTGTAAGGTTAAGGTGAATAATTTGTTAGAAGTGCGACGCTATTTTTAGTTACCACAAAGTGATTTAACTTGTAATTGACCTACGTCAATTATTTGTTAAAAATATTTATTTAAAAGTTATTAATTACTATATCTGAAGTTATTTCTATTGGAATACAGTATGATTAGTACTTATTTTGTAAGAGCTAATGTGTTCGTCAGAATTTTATTTGGGTAAGTATATTAATAGTGTAACAACAAAAATTGTGGCGTTAAATGTTTTGACTAGTATAAGCAAATTGGAATAAATTTTATTGCAATATTTACTTAACAGGTTGACTGGCAAGAAAAAAATTTTTTGGAGGGAAAAATGAAATTCTAGTGCTACAATGGCATATTAAACAGTTTCCAGTTGCAAAATACCTGCCGGGCACCTTTTTCTTTGCAAAATAGGTTGTTTTTGCATGTGATGCAAGTGTAGCAGCGTGGTATTGTTTTGTGAGCAGTGGGTAGTCTGTCGGTTGTTGATGAAATGCATTTAGGGGGTGATAGTGAATAGTAGGTATACTACTTGATAGCGTATTTTGTGGAATTTTAAGTTGCAAAATGAATCATGGCTCACGAATTATTTGCCCTAAAGCACTTGAAATAAAAGGTAAACCTGTTAATTTTTGGTTAGTGCAATCTGCTTGTGCCATCATAAAAATCCACAAGGAACAAAAAGATACAGTTCTCACACGAATCAAGAGCGCACATCTTTACGGACGTACAAAGTAATAAAAAAGCATCAGAGATCGATTGCAAATTTCAACTTCAGAGATAGGTACCTGAAAATAATATAAATGTGGAATTATTTTCCACTAATGCAAACACAATGTATAAAGAGAACATTTGGTAGGTAGGTACCAAAGGGAATACCCCTCCACTTTCATTGTTGCTCAGATTCTGGTTATCACTAGAGCGGATTTGTAGGCAATGAAAATGTGGAAAAAGGCAGGCAAATAGGCACAATAAAAACACAAATTTGGCATTAAAAATTTTCAAATAGGCATCAATAATTCACACATAATACATAATATATACAGTCACGACCAAAAAAAGCAGAACACTTTTTTTTACCTAATTCTCAAAATAACTCAATATGAGCAATTATTCTCGCTTTAAAGGTATTTCCAATATGTGCTGGCATTTTTCAGAATTGAATAATCACTTTTGATGACGTTTATTAATTAGAATTGACAGTGTTAGTAATTGTTTTTACATTTTGAGAAGCAGGGCAAAAAAGGTGTCTCGTTTGTTTTTGGCTGCAACTGTACATTGAAGAGTAACGTACAAATCTGCGACTTAACTGTTAAATTTTCCCTCATAATGAATGAATGAATGAATGAATAAGTAACTAATATTTGTTCTAAATTGCTTTCTGTAAAATTATGTCTCCAATCTGACAAAATATATTTATACATTGAAAATGATCATTTGACGTCTACGCTTGTTATAGGAACATATTTATATTTTATCAGATCAGAAACATTGACATCAAAGTGAACTTCTTTTTTTTACCACTAAGTACTTTAGATATCTTACTTAACACTCCTAGATCAGGATTTTTATTTGATACAGACTTCACTTTGTCTGCTACATTCGTATGTTTTAAAGAGTCTTCGACTTCTCCAAAATCTGGAAGAAATCGATTACAGTTAAGCCTGCACTCTCTAACTTAGTGATACTGTCAACTAAAACTTTAAAATTCCAAGTGATGTAGACAAGACTAGCTTATTTTCTATTTTTTTCTTGAATTAGGCACATTTTGGGCGGTAAAGCTGAAAATAGGCAAAATAAAATTCATGTCAATAGACGTGAAAATGTTTTATTCACGCTTATTTATTAATTTCCCTAACATTAAAGCTAAATCTACAAAAGGCATTTGCCTAAGAATCCGCTCTTTAGTTATCACCTTCATAGGCTTCATAGACTTTTTCTATTCAACTAGTTACTTAAATATTCACTTGATTAGTTGAATACCTAATTCAAATAGCCGAATAGTATAGGTATATGATTTGCATTATTCGAATATTTGAATTATTCAACTAATTATCTGGTTAATTCAGATTTCACAAAATGTAAAATTGTGTAAATGAATGACAAAATTCCATTTCATACTGAAATTCACAAACTTCTTAGCCCAGACAATGATAACGAAGCAAGCATATACAAAAGGCTGAAATTACATTAGTTTGCAGTTTTGCATGTGCAACAATTTATTGAATATTTGAATAGTAGACATATTCGAATAATTCAATCTAATTATTAAATTTATACTGATTCAAATGTTACAGTCTGGTGTATTCAAATAATTCGAATTGATTCCCAGCCTTAGCCCATATGAATATTTTAGACTATTCAGTTCACTTGTCATCTGTCAAAAGTGGACCAATAAAAATGTCAGAATTTGCATTTCATAGCCAACCAAAACGAATATTAGTGGATATTGTACCATATGATTGAAACCTTTTATCCTCGGGAAGGCTGTGGATTTGTTAAAAATTTAATTTATGTTGGCAGTGGTGAGTAAAGATACTTAATATTATAACCTATACAGTTTGGACAGAATCACTTAACTTTGACAGCATGTTTAGTACCGAACACAAAGTGGTGCTGTGTATGGAAAATAGAGGAAATCACTTTGAACAGCTGCAGTTGTTTTTATTATTAACATTTTTATGTATTCAGTAAAAATGTTTGCGTTTGTTAAAATGGCCTTAACCTTAAACTGTCAGATATGAAATGCCAATATGACTTTTACTACTACGACTGCCAACATAAATGTTTAACAAAATAATTTTATTCGCAATCACATTGTAATGTGTCAATTTCATGACATGACAACAGCTGGGAACTAGATGATTACTTGAAACTATACTTGGCGCAGCGAACAAATAGAGTGACTTATGCAACCCAAATAACATATTTCAAAGCTGACTGGATCAGTATTTGAATAATAATTACTAAAGAATCAGAGATGGCGGTTCTCATAATTAGACTTAATTTCATCTGACATTAAATAATTGTTTGAGGTTATGATGCAAATAGAAACTTCGACCAATTTAAAAAGCATAACATTTGTGCACGTGTAATATGTAGGCATGTGGCCTGAAGCTTGTTAAATCTCATTATTGTCTACATATTACAAGTGCACAAATGTCATGCTTTTTAAGTTTCTATTTGTATTATAACCTCAAAAAATTATTTAATGTCAGAAGAAATGAAGTCTAATTATGAGAACCGCCATCTCTGATTCTTTAGTAATTATTGTTCAAATACTGATCCAATCAGCTTTGAAATGTGTTATTTGGGTTGCATAAGCCACTCTATTTGTTCGCTGCGCCAAGTATAGCCAGGAAATTATTACATACCCCGAAAAATATTACATACCTGAAGAGTGGGGTGTTTCCATGGTAACAAAACATTGAGTGGGTTGTTTTCATGGTAACAAAAATATTAGCTACATCAAGATATCTATTATTCAGAATTCAATTGTAGTTATTTTTAAAATTAGATGATTGCAAATAAAATAGTATACATACCACGGTGGAAAGTTTCATCCCTGTCTCGAGATAAAGTTAACCTCGACGCTACGCGTCTCGGTAAATTACCTAATCTCTCGACAGTAATGAAACACTTCCCACCTCGGTATGTAATATACTATTACAGCCCTCTAGCATTTTACAGCCCTCTGAGGATAAAAGTTTTCGATCATCCATCCATATATATAATAGACTTGTCTGTCTGGGACGCTGGTCCGTCCGGGACGCTGTTTCAGCAGCCAAACCGTAAAAGATAGAGAAAAAAGTTATTAAAGTTATATGTTTGGAATGGTCATGTCAGGTAAGGAACCGAATTACAGTCACGTGACACTTCCGGTTTTCGAGAAATCACGTGATTTCCGTCCGTCCGGGACGCTGGTCCGTCCGGGACGCTGTTTCAGCAGCCAAACCGTAAGAGATAGAGAAAAAAGTTATGAAAGTTATATGTTTGGAATGGTCATGTCAGGTCAGGAACCAAATTTCAGTCACGTGACACTTCCGGTTTTCGAGAAATCACGTGATTTTCGTCCGTCCGGGACGCTGGTCCGTCCGGGACGCTGTTTCAGCAGCCAAACCGTAAGAGATAGAGAAAAAACTTATTAAAGTTATATGTTTGGAATGGTCATGTCAGGTAAGGAACCGAATTTCAGTCACGTGACACTTCCGGTTTTCGAGAAATCACAAAAAAGACCGTTTTTCAAATAGAACGCGTATTAAATAAAAACTGTTCCAGCAGCCAAACGGAGCTGCGACCCTCTGCGCCTTAAAAGCTCTATCGGTTAGGCAACCACTTTGACACCTTCCAGGTCTGGGTACAGTTTTTATTTAATACGCGTTCTATTTGAAAAACGGTCTTTTTTGTTTTTTTAAATGAGACATTTGTCTCACTGGTCTGCTAGTAAGGTACTAGTACCGAATTGCAGTAACTATAAAGTTATAAAGTGCATTAAAAAGAATCGTTATCAAGTGGCATTGTGTCAAACAGTAATTTTTGAAAGTCATGTCGTAACTTATTTTATGGATTGTGTATGCACACAACTTCACTTTGACAACTGACAACTCAAGTGACCGAGCGTGTTAAATTCTGGGTAGAGCGATGTAATAATCACCGACATGCCATCGCAAGATGCACGTTACCATTCATGAGGCTAGACACCAGTGGTGGCTGATCCTTAGGAGCGCCGCTAGCCTGCCAGCTGTCAACAGCCTATATGGCATTAGAAAAAGGAAACTATTCTATAATTGAAAATATACTTCATCTATCCTTCTGTTATAATATAACAAGGTTTAAGTAATGACATCCGGAGGTAGCTATTCAATACCGCTTAAAACATGTAACGCAGCATCCACAAAGTATGTAAACATAACATAAGTTATAATTGGATGGAGCGGCTGGCAGCTGTTTGGGGTGATTTGACATAAGGCCTATGTGGCAATTACAGGCGGAAATACTGACGCTGCAGATCAAGCTATCATAATTTCAATGTGACGAAAGGGCTTAACAACATTGTAGCCAAAACAGCTGTTGAACCAGCGTGGTTATCGGCTTATTTGTAAACACCGGGCTCCCAAAATGTAATGCCATCGGAGCGTAAAGGTAACCGGCATGCCTATAAAACAAATGTGCAATGTTTGATATTGAAAAGAATGCCAGTGGGCTAGGACATTCTTACATTCTTGCGGGCCGTGTTTGGACATAGTATTGATTGCAGTTGGAACCTGTTTATGTATTTTAGGTGATTTCGGTTGTTTCATGCAGTTTTCTACAAAAATGGCTAAGAATAGCATAACTAAGTATACTCAACATTAACTTTAAGAGCCTACCGTTAGCTGAAAAGATTAAAATAAAAACGCTTGGATTAAATTTCAACCTGCAAAATAAAGTTCGCACTATCAATTTTACAAGATATTTTTCTGTTGACATTTAGGTACAAGAGAAACAAATGGATTTGTGGATCTGATACATGCTCTATTTCTTCCATTATTAAATAAATGACCATGTTTCCTTTTTTAACACTTACGTTCATTTTGTGTTGAGTTTTGAATACTTTTTGTTTTGCGCATATTCCTTTTGGATTATTAAAATTAAAAATCATTGCTATATTTGAATTATGAATATTAATATCGATCACTTTCACTTTGTCCAGCTGTTTAATATCTAACATTGATCTTTCCATTCTGGTTTTCATGCTATTTACCTTCTTTTGCTGATTTTTATACAAACACCAAGTTTGTGCCCCATAAGTAATACACTTGTCGTTTTAGCTTTAGCAGAATGTCAGTTTTAAAAATCTTCTTGAGTGCCCAGTGTTTTTTCCAAGCAGCATCGATACGCCTTTGAAATTCTTTATCCAATTTGTTTTGGATCGAGATCAGCTGTCCGAGATATATCACATCATCCTTGTACTTTAACTCCGATCCTTGGATGTCTATTTTTTAAGCAATTCTGTTGCTAATTAAATGTGTTTTTCAAAGTGAAATCGATATTCATAATAAAATTGGGACAGATGAAATTATCAGAAAGTGTCAGGGTTTAAAATGGAAGTGGGCAGGACACATCGGGAGATTGCAAGATAAAAGGTGGACAAAAATAGTGTCAAAATGGAAGCCAATGGATGGAGCTAGAAAAAGAGGATGGCCCACCACGAGATGGAAGTAGCAATTGGAAAACACTGGTGGAACAAAACACTTGATCGAGATAGATGGCAAAGAAATGGGGAGGCATTCGCCCAACAATGGGATTTATAGACTGATAATAATAATAATATTTGAATTAAAACATTGACGGAATGTAGGTCTTTATTTTTTACTTAGTAATTGTTAATAATTAAGAGCCCCCAAATACAATTTTCACGAGCCGCCACTGCTAGAAAGCAATAAAGATGCATAACTATGGTAACAATGGTGATATTGATTATACAGGTGTTATGCAATTATTAAAATCACATAGCCTTGACTAAAAAATGTGGCTGGTATACTAAATCAATATTAAAACCACATACATTTTTACTTTATTTATTTTCTTTATTCATGGTATAGTCTAGCTGTATACAACTCGACAATCTAAAATGTTAGTCCAGTCGTTGAAGGTTTTCCGCTCCGAATTCTTTGAACCTTGACCAATTGACGTGAAATTTGGTGAGTGGTTAGGGGATGGCTCAAGGAGCAAAAGTGACATAGCGCCGATGTGCGCTATTACCCTGAGAGTGGATGCCACCTCTTCTCGGGGGTGGAAATGTGTTCACTCAAAATAACTCCGGAAATGGATAGAGGCACAAATTCTAAGTAGAAAATGTTCTATATAGTTTTTTCGATAGATCGATATTTTTCGAGCTATTCGCGATTGAAAACTTAGATTTTTCGTGATAAAAATGTATGTTTTTGGACGGTTTTTCGCGTATAAGTCGAAAACTTCGCGTTCTATCAAATAAGTTGTAATAACCAAAAATGAAGCTTAGAAAACAGGAAAGAGATTGGTTTTTTTATGAATGCTCTAGGTCCAAAATAAAAGAAGTTATAGCTCGTTGAAGAAGATTTTTTTTGCAACAACTTGGTTTGAAGTAATCAACGTTGATTAACGAAAAACCGATGCATTTTTCGGGAAAAACTTATAGACATTTTTTTGTAGCGATTGAAAAAACCTTTAAAATGAGCATTGTTAAAAGTCGATTGCATTATAACTAAGCGAGTTACGATGCAAAAACGGTGGGCCACTCGAATTTTTGAAAAAAAAAATGAGCGTAAAACTCCACCCATTCTACTAGAATTGATATTGACCATTATCCCTTTACAAATTACTTTATTTTAGTATTACTTATGTGATCCAAAAGTTTGGGCGGGTTAGAATGCGTTTTTTTCGAAAAAAATATGATGAAAATGGAAAACGTATTTTTCAAATTTCTTAAAAAAATACCTTATTTTGAAAATACCTAAAACTAAAGAAAAAACGTAAAAAATAATATAGTACAAAAATGTGGATTTTTTCTTAACGAACATTTTAGTTTCTTTTTATTTCTGGTGGCAAAAAAATAACGGAGATAAAAATGTTAGAAGTTTGCATTATAGTGTGCGGACCACCCTTCCCGCGCCTTTCAACCCTTTACTTTTTGAATATGCAAAGTCTGAGCAAGTCGAAAAACTTTTGGATTACATGAGTAATACTAAAATAAAGTAATTTGTAAAGGGATAACGGTCAATATCAATTCTGGTGGAATGGCTGGGGTTTCAGCGCTCATTTTTTTTTTCAAAAATTTGAGTGGCCCACCGTTTTTGCATCATAGCCCGCTTAGTTTTAATGGAATCGGCCTTTAACAGTGCTCATTTTAAAGGTCTTTTCAATAACTACAAAAAATGTTCTATAAGTTTTTCCCGAAAAATGCATCGGTTTTTCGTTAATTAACGTTGATTACTTCGAACAAAGTTGTTGCAAAAAAATCTTCTTCAACGAGCCATAATTTCTTTTATTTTGGACCTAGAGCATTCATAAAAAAAACAATCTCTTTGCTGTTTTCTAAGATTCATTTTTGGTTATTACAACTTATTTGATAGAAGGCGAAGTTTTCGACTTATTTGCGAAAAACCGTCCAAAAACATGCATTTTTATCACGAAAAATCTAAGTTTTCAATCGCGAATAGCTCAAAAAATATCGATCTATTGAAAAAACTATATAGAACATTTTTTACTTAGAATTTGTCCCTCTATCCATTTCCGGGGTTATTTTGAGTGAACAATTTCCACCCCCGAGATGGGGTGGCATCCGCTCTCAGGGTAAAAGCGCACATCGGCGCTATGTCACTTTTGCTCCTTGAGCCATCCCCTAACCACTCACCAAATTTCACGTCAATCGGTCAAGGTTCAAAGAATTCTGAGGTAATAGCATATTTTTACCTTCAACGACTGGACTATGTACAAGACTCGGCGTATTGCCTTGTGAATACGTCTTGTATAATCGATTTATTTTCGATCATTTAGTTGTATAATATATTAGTATTGTACTAGTACTCAGTTGTGGAAGTAGGGAAAGTACGGCAGTTGTCGAAGGTGTGATGCTAACCATATCACCCAATACGCCGTTAACGGTGTGCCAGATGACTGGGTTTTGTAAAGAGATATTTCGGCGACCCTGACTCGCCTTCTCTCAGGCCATGTTCCTACATAGAATGAAGTGCGCGATCTTTACTTTACTTTACTAGTACTCAGGTGACTATTTGAAACAAATTTAAATCTTAATTGGAAATGTTTACAAAAATTATCTTCGAACTACATTTTGAGCATTTTTATTTGGTAAAATGGGTTTGTTTCACTGAATAGTCCACCGAATACTATACGTAGTTAAAGTGAAGCAGATTATTTTTGGGGCGGTGTCACTCATTTCCAATACGTCTTCAATAGGACAAGTTGCAAAGCAACGAGTCCTATTGACTACTATTTGTACACACTCACGATTGACATTAGTGATACCTAGTACCCTAAAACCCAAAAATGATCCACATAACATTGATTACTTATGGTATTATACTAGCAAAGGTACCCGTTCTACACACAGAATATTATACCAAGTGTCCGTTTGCAAACTCGAACATAGGAATTTAACATTGCATTGAACGTTTTTGATGACAATTCAACTTACAGGAAAGGTAATGGTATCAACAGAAAAATAATATTATTGGGCATTAAATGATACTAATAAGTAATATAGTCAGACCTCACCGTTTGCGGCTTTGTGGTTAGCTGATTTGATTTTACGTGGGGCACCTTTGTGCATCTTTGCCGTTCGCGGATATTTGCTTTGCCGTTCGTGGATGGAATTGCCAACGTTAACTGTTTTAACTTTCACACACTAACGGCCGGTCTTATGTAGTATGCATTACACTAACACTGTATTTACCGTTGTATTTTATTAGTTAATTAGAATAAATTAAAATAAAATAAATATTATTAAAAAATGCTCGTTTAATTTTAATTAAAATCTAAAAGAAAGCTAGAAGCGTATACCTAACTTTAACAAATTATCTAGTATGACAACTCGCAAAAACGTCAATTAATTGTGAAAACTATGGTTGCTGATTTAACTTGGAATTTGGTAATCTTATACCACACAGAGAGCATTGATGATCAGGTTTCTTCTTTCGTTGGATGTATAGTATAGATATGACTATTCAACACTGTAACAGATAAGCTAAACATATTGCAGATATTTGCTTTTTTCAACCAATGACAACAATATATCACTGAATATAGGGTACCATGCAAAATATTCACAAAACAATGTACAGTTGCGGCCAAAAAAAAATGGGACAGTTAAGTCTATTTTCTCGATTATTCCACCTTTCGTCGCTGCATTTATATGCGGCATAATTACTTTATCGTATTTTTTTTTATTTGTAATTGTTTGGAAGATGTCAAATATTCAATATTGCAATATGACATATTAATAAAACAAATTCAAGCAGTTAGAATTAGACAAAAATCTGTTATAAGAGTTGTCCCATTTTTTATTGGCCGCAACTGTACCTACTCAAAAACGAAGTAGTCTTGTTAGGAAATATCGCTTAGCAATGATGTTCTGTCCTTAGTGATATAACTAGGTTACGTAAAACTAAACACCAGCAAACTGTGTAAAAAAAATTATTGCAAAATTTCACTCAACAAAATCACATTTAAATGTCACTCGCTTTCGGCTTGTAACATTTTTGATATGATTTTGTTTCGTGAAATTTAAACACAATAATTTACATGGAAACGGCAAAATATTTGTCAAAAATATATCCACTACTTGTGGTATTACCCTTGATTATTATTTTTGTAGCGATCTCAACCAATCAGAAGGTTGGATTTAGTTAAGTTATCTTGTATAATTTCGATTATACAAAATCGATTAAACTATGTTACCGTACAAAAACGACACAACGACATAACAAACCACCCCTCAAGCGTGCACAACAAAATCATACGCTCGAGAGCCGGACTTGTTAGTTGTGACATGATAAAACGACAAAATCGGGAGGTCGATATAAAATACAAGGCCCTTACCCCGTTAGATGACGGTAACAGGAAGGGTTGCTCCGACTAAACTCAACTGGGAGGGCGGGTTCTTTTCTACCTTCGAGTTAGGGCTGTACATCGATACAAAAGAGGTTAAAGATGTTAAATAATTGATGCGCCACCATTTTCTTGACTAAATCGGGAAACAACAATGACAACACAGGTGAGATTACTTTGAAAATGGAAGTACATAAAGTCACCTTGCTATTTTTTTCCTTGGCAGAGTTCGGTTGGCGAGTTACATACAGTATCGACTTACCTTACAACAATATCTCATAAAACAGCTACTAATCTCCTCTTACATCTGAAACAGTAGGTACCTACATATAAAAACGAAAACACATACCAGAGCACCAATGAAAACCAGCAGTACTTGACAAAGAACTCTATTGAGATAAATAAAATATATGCAGGTGACAATGATCATTACATTGACTAGTTAGATTTAAAAATACTCAAAAGGTTAGTTAGATTAGATTGCGCCATACGTTAACTTAATTACAGCTATTGGACTGGACTGCAAACACATTAATATGGCTCAAGGGTGAAACTGCCACCAGTTACGTTAAATAGCAAACACAGAAATACGCCAATGCGTTAAATTTAGCAACTAGCAAATAACATCGTTAACAACAAATGCGCTGATCGTTCAACATTCGACGGGGCGTTCACTTTTTGTTATACACACTGTAAAACTAGTTTACAAGGACTTTTTACCTGAAGGAAATCAGCTGGCTGCATATTTACGAGCGGCACTGTAGGTAGAGTCGCCTCCCAAACAACTGCCTGAAGGTGCCTAAGCTGTCTAAAGGAACTGCACTGCAGCGACACAAGCTGCGGGTTGAAGCGGTCTAGGTGTCATATCCCCTAGCGGGCGAACTGGACGAAGTCTCAAAAACGATAAGGCAGATTTCGAAACGGTAAGAACTTCGATGCACAATCTAAGTCTTTGTAATGGAATCCCCACGACATTGATCCGTCCGAAGACGTATTTAAAGCTGCCACTTTACGGTAAACGGGAATATCCAGACTTGACAATATGCGGTACTCACGACAATTAGCCACAACCCCCAAACACAACGTGTGCAGTTCGAGACACAATACGGCGGTGAGCTGTTACTTGAAACGTTCATTGAACGATTTCTAATTGACGGAAAAGCACACCGGTAGGTTCCAGAAAGTTCTCCAGAAGGCACTGACAAATAGCGGAACACACACAATTAATTCTAAAGCGAAAGCGGAACTATAACATCGTTACAATGGCCTCCGGTCGCATTAGTACTCTGCGACCGGAGGCAAAAATCTCACGTCTTGTTTTGCCCAGAGGCCCGCAGGAAGTTAACTTAACTTAAGCTACGGACTCCGAATCCCACTGCTATTAACGCAAGCGCGCGCCCACGCTTCGTCCTTGTCTAACTTAATCAAAGAACGAGAGCGGTGCGGAATTTCCCAACGAATTGATGCAATGTGCGTTGACAGCTTATTTGAAACTTGGGGAAGCCCCGGGTCATTTGAGGCGCCCGTTTGTCGCCGTTAAAGCCATAAACGATAAGAGATAGCGTCACTGCAACAATGCATAAAAAAACATTGAACACAGAATTCTACGAACTTAATCAGCAGAAAAGAACAAAGCATGAATTTTATAAGTGGATTTCGATGAATACAAAGAGGTCTGTAACACGTTAGCACCGGAAAATTAAATCTCGATGAATATGCAAGACTATAATGCGTTAATATTTGAAATGGACCACGCGGAAATAAGGTTTATGGAAATGACTTTTGATAACATTACTGCAAAATTACGAATTTCTTTACTACGTGACTCGGAAAATGCTAGGATTTGAGGCTAAAGTACCAAAAGTAACTGCTTTAATAGAATTGTTCTAACACTCCCCTTACTACAAAGAGAGTTCCCTGGAAGTCTCTTAAACAAAACAAAAGGAACAATTTTGACTCGATAATGATCCAACAGACCGACCAAGAAAAAAAAATCAAAACAAAAGAAACTAAGCGAAAAGCAACTGTTTAGGATTCCAATATCGGCAAGAATTCCCTGAAGAGGGTGCGCTGCACTCCACGTGATCCATGCATTGCATTACTCCCACAACAGAAAAGTTCCAACCGAAAAGAAAGCCAAACACAAAAGTGAAACAATAAAAAAAACGAATACAGAACAATAAGTTCAACCTCCAACATCAACTAACACATACGATAGGAACAACGTTGCACCCCCGAAAGAATTACGCGCTCTTGCTACTAGATAGGGTGCGAAAGGTGTGAAGCGAGAAGAGGAAGGCGAAAGACCGAATACGTCGGTAGAAAATACGTAAATTTGAGTACGGACCTGGCGGTTCGCAAAAGGCCACGGAAGACGGGCGACATTGAACAAGATGTCCCAAAAGGAATGGTACTCCACCAGGGGTCCACTAAACGACCAAGGTTCGGTCCCCTCGGGGAACAAAACAAAACACTCACCAAAACAAACAACGAAATCCGACAGTCTCGCCAATAGGCTCGACTGTCCCTCCAAACTACGAAAACCGACCATGCCCGTAACAGACATGGCACGTACTGCGACGATAGGCATGAAACACCGACTGGACCTTAACGCCAGGTCCATGACCATCGCCTAACAGCACGGTTTCGGAAGGCGGAAAATAAAGAAACGCAAAAGGTTTGGTAGTTGTCACCGGGACACGGATGATAGAACTGACAGAAGAAATTAAAGGTAAAGGTACAACAACGAGAAGAGGGTTGTAACCCAATAGGGTTAAACGTAACTTGAATTACGAAAAGTCTAATCCGAGAAAGTCAAATTCGGGAAAAATGTCACAAATGCGGGATTGTCAAAATCGGGAAACGTCTTACGCCCGAGAGCAGTTCCTTCCAACCGGCCAATGGAACTCGGGAAGTATTTGTAAAAAAAAATTACAAACACAAAAAAAAAGAAGTCCATGATCTCTCCCAAAGGTTATCCGAAGAGGGCACGCTGCGCGTCACGAGATCAGCGCATTGTGTAGATCCCACAGCAGAAATACCAACAAGGAAAGAAAGGACGAAAAGTTGCGACAGAAACTGTCTTCAATTGTCAATAATTGAGGGTAAACTAAAAAGAAAATTAAGTTCACCGAAATCTTCAATCGATGACGATGCCGAGCGCCAAATCGATTAAAAATCCGCTAAATGCGAGATCGAAAACGACTCCGACACCGAACACCAAAAGAAAATCCGGAAAAACAAAGTCTCCAACAAAAGTAAAATATAAACTTCACTAAAGAAACAACATGCGAACAGCCTGCGCATAGCCGCCACACGAAGCTCAAAAGCTAACAACGAAATTGTTCACAAAGAACACGGTACAGGACAACCTAAAGTCATCAAAAGAATTCGGTAGGCGACGAAAAATCGTCAATCAATACGTCACTATAAAACGAGACGACAACAAGCGACCACAAATCGCTATTTACTCCAACATGGTAAACGACTAAGTCAACAAACGCAAAAGGTGCGATAATAATAAGTGTTCAAAACACTTCGACAGGTGTTGATGCGCGCGATGAACTCAGCAAACGAAGTTGGACGGTACACGATGAAAATGGGAAACGAAATGAAAAGCAATCGAAAGAAACCACGCAAATCCGACTAAGAAGATGGTTTGAGAGACCTTAAAAATTCCGCATACGCGAATCTCACAAACGCACCAACGCAACACCACATCTTATCAACAAACCAATACACAATAATGAAAGCGAAAATGATTTTCAACTTGTCTACAAAATAGCAACGTGGCACATTAAACAACAAAAAAAAAGGTCAACATCGGTAATCTGGAAACGTCAACATCGATAAACTCTACTGACTTCAACGTAAGTTCGGGACGATACAAAGAAATTTCGAATTAGCTGAAGGCTAGACAAAATCAACGACAAAGGAATCGAAATTCCCACAAATAATTAAAAAAACAGAGTTCGGTAACTTCAATGAACGAAAATCGACAATAAATTGTACCAAAACCGGAAAAATTTCACATAAACTGCAACTAAACAACACAACAGTATGAACTAGCTATACTTTTTCCTACTCGGGACTCGTTAAGCTAAGAAACGACAATAAAAGACATCCAAAAGATCGAAATCGAAAAAGTTCATACGAAAACAAACTGTTTTATCAACAAACGAAGACTCGACTTTAAAAAGAAACGTACGCAATGACTTCAATAAGGCTTCATAAAAACAACCGACTATGTTTTTCCGTACTCCAAGTCCTTTAAATACGAAAAGATACGGAAAAACACAAAAAGAAAACAACAAAAGGCAATTAACGACAAGAACACACGAAATGACATGTAGAAAACAAGAAAAGACACGGCAATACCAATGAAAACAAAGAAAAAGACGTCTTACGTAAAGAACGCAACCGAAAACATATGAAAAACTTATGAAAACAAGAGAAAACATACTAAAAGCAAGAAAAGACACTTCGCAAAATACAAAAAGGTACGAAAGGAAACAAAAAGAAATTAAACGACAAGGAAAAACAAGAAAAAACAATCCTGGCCTATCTACATAAGAAAATCTCTTCAACATTCGAAAATTTATATGAAATATATAAAAAAACAAACTACACTGGGCGTCGCAATTAGTGCTTCGGTTCCACGAGACTGGTCTCGGTCTCGAACGAGACTTGTTAAAATTTTCTAGACCGAAACCAAGACTTGAGCGGTCTCGATCTCGTCGAGAGTCCCAATTATTTTTAACATTTTATTCTTAAAAAAATTACTTATTCTAAGTTATACGGAAAAAGGCAGTTATGTGTACTATTTGCATACCGAGGGCAAGTATTTGCAGGCGCGAGAAATACATTAAAAATGCTGCACTGACATGACATTTTACATCAAATTTTACTTTGCATATTAAAATTTAAGACTTACGTCGATACTGAGACCGAGACCTACAAAATTTTTCGAGACCGAGACTGAGACTTGGCATTTCAACCGAAATCGAGATTGAGACCACTATAGGCCGATAACCATGCATTAGTCTCTACAAGTGTAATTCTAAAATTATCTAACAAGATACTGAACTCTTGACTACTATCCGTCCCAGGATTCTTCCTCCTGACGTCACACGCGGATGTGTATGACGTAAGATTAACTACCAAGTTGGTAATTGAACAACTATAATCATGAAACTTCCGGTCAGTTGTCAAAGTCAACGGCTAAAAGTGAGGTTAGGTCGTCACAAAAATATAATATAATAGTTAATGAAGTGCATTATATTTGCACGGCGAAGCAAAAACAAATAAATATCATTTAAAGTAATTTTGCTAACTTTTGGAGTTGATGTGTATAAACCTGGACATATTTTTTTAACATTGTATTGAAATGAAGCTTGGTCTTATCACTGAATTGTATTATTAACTGGAAGAGCAACTCATACGACCTGTGTGTGAAAATATATGTGCACATTTGAATAAAATAATAGGGTCGACCACAGACAAGAAGGGTCGACACTCGCCCACCGGGGGTGTCGTGCGTTTGCGCAGTTTAGATTGTTTATCCATCACTCAGCTGTGCGCGAAAATGACATAACCTAAATTTATTTTGAATGTTTTCGCATTTTAAATTGGAAGGCAATTAAGTTCTTAGCCTGTACGAGGAAAGACAATTTAGTGAACGCTAGCATAATACAGGACTCCTTCAAAACGCTATGCAATTCCCTGGAGGAGCGTGAGAACTATATAACGAAGGCCACCAGTTCCGCTGCAACTCTGATCGCTGTACAGAGGTCTTCCTTCCTTGGAAAGATGTCACCGATGCTTAACCTGGAAAGGGTCAAGCGCTATTCCAGGTGAATCAGTGGTTAACATGGCTGCAGGAAGCGGGATTCAAAGAAGAGGAGGGTGACGAGTAAACCGAACCTATGCGACATCGACATATATATGATATACTTAGGAACTTACGAAAGATGGGATTTGCATATACTGAACCCCATATTTTTCGAAGAAATTGCCTTTTTGTGGAAATCGACAATCGATTCCTAGTGTTAAATATTTTCGGTAAGCTGTCTCATAATTAAAATAATAATTAAGTAATTTGTTCTGTCCATTTTAGGCCCGATGATTTTAAAATTCTGGAAGGCAGAAAAATATTGAAATCAAGTGCTGTTCCTGCTCTAAAATTAAGGCCAATTGACATTAGAAAGCAATTTAGTATGAGAACACCAGATTATCAACGAATACTCCAAATTAAGTTTTAAAAATGTAGTACAGAAGTTATTAATATTATTATGTATTTAGACTGTTCAGTTGCATGTATGTGTTTTATATTCTGCGCACTTCCTACTTGGTATGAATGTTGCTCGACATCGATAGGTAGAAGAGGCTAAAGACAGTGAATGAATGAATGTGTTAATAGAATAAACTAGAATAATTTTATTCGAACCTCCGTAAACAAGTATGTTGAACAAATTATAAATAACTGTATTAGTGAAATGTTTTGTAATGTACTTTAATGAATTTTTATATTCGACAGATAGATGAATACTTTTGGTTCTTGGTATATTAAGGATGTTAAGAGTATGGGTTCTTTTAACTTGTAGTTGTTGAAGTATGTGTGCCCTGACTGTTATTCTTCTATTAAAGTATCAGTTCCATTTTTTTAATACGTAATTACTCACAGCTAACTGCTACCTTAGGGAGGATAATAGATGGAGCAAAAAAGTCACAATTTGGAGGCCACGAATGGGAAGAAGAAGCGTGGGACGACCAAGGACAAGATGGAGAGAAGATATTACAAAATTAGCAGGTCCACAATGGATTAGGAAAGCTCAAATACGAGAAGAATGGAAGAGTCTTGAGGAGGCATATATCCAGTATTGGAATGGATGAAACATACTGAGAGAGAAGAAGAAGAACTGCTACCTATATAATAAAGTTAACATGCCATTTGTAATTGTAATAAACTGAATAGTTCCTTCTCGCAGCCAAACCTTCACGTATGGTCGCGGAATACACCCTTCACTGCTACTCGAAAGGTAGAGTGGTTGGATAAATCCTACAAACACTGGCAGTCTCGGTGCAGACAATTGTTCAAGTAGAGTGTTTGACTTGACGTTAGGCCTAATTTGTAAGCACATTCAACAAGTTTTCATAAAATTGCTTGAGAGTATACGCAGTATGTCCAGAAAATCCTGAGTATACCCTATGGGAACACCACTACTTATATCTATATTTGCAGATAAAATTGCAACTAACAATGAAAACCTAGAAATCTCTGTTTAGATGTTTAGTTAAGATGTCAGCTAGATAATATACCATGATATCTTCTGCAAAGAAAAAACGAAAGAAACACAACCAGAGAACAAAACAACAAAAATTTGGAAATTAGGAGGGTGGAACGTCAGAAGCCTACATGGTAAAGAGATTGAATTAATAACCGAATTTGAAGAATCAGAACTAGAAATACTAGTAATAAGTGAAACCAAAAAGAAAGGAAAAGGAAAAATGTGCCTAACAAATGGACACACCTTAATATATAGCGGAGTAGCGATTAACCAAAGAGCAGCAGCAGGAGTAGGATGTGTAATACACAAAAAATTGACAGAACAAATTATTTTATGGAAGGCTGTGTCGGAAAGAATCCTAGTAGTAGAATTAAGGAATAAAAAAGAAAAGGTCACTACAGTAATATCAGTATACGGACCAGATGAAAATGAAAGAGTAGATGAAAAAGAAAAATTCTGGGAAGACTTAACAATAACAACAGAAGAAGCAAAAGGAACAATTTACATCGCAGGAGATTTTAACAGCAGAGTGGGGAAAAAAGATGAGGAATACAAAACAATAATAGGTAAACACGGAGAAGAAATGAGAAATAACAACGGAAAAAGAATGCTTGAATTCTGCCAATTACAAAACTTAATTATCACCAACACTTTCTACGAACACAAGGATATTCATAAATACACTAGGGTACAACCAAACAAAAGAGAAAAATCAATAATCGACTATATATTAGTACAAAAACATGAGAAAAGAAATATATTAGATGTAAAAGTGAGAAGAGGCGCTGAAATTTATAGTGACCATTATCTAATTATGGGAAACATAAAACAGAATAACATAGAAACCGAAAAAATTACTGAAACAAAAAAAGAAAGTCACATATCAATAAAAACGTATAAACTTAGAAATAAAAACATAGCTAAAAGATACCAACAAGAAACAGACAAAAATCTACAGAAGAAAATGGAGGAGATAAAACAGGCTAACACACAACAAGGATGGAACATTTTTATGAATATGATCATTAACGATGCCAAAGAGATATGTGGAACTTCTAAAAAAGATAATAAGCAAAAACAAACTGCATGGTGGACTAATGAGATAAAAGAAGAAGTCAGGAAGAAGAAAAAAGAGTGGAAAAAATATCTATCTAACAAAAAACCAGAACAGTATGAAATATATAAAAACCAAAGGAAAAGAGTAAAAGAGTTAGTTGTAACAGCAAAAGAAAAGTCATGGACAGATTTTGGACAAAAAATGGAAAATGACAGCTGTGGTAATCAGAAACTATTCTACAAAGTTTTAAAATCGATCAGAATAGAAAAACCGGTAAAAGAGTTACACGTAAAAAACAAAAACCAAGAAATATTAACAAACAAAATAGACATCATGGAGAGATGGAAAGAATATTTTCAAGAGCTACTAGGACATCAAACGCAAATTAACGGAAGAAGGAATACCGTAACTGAAACTGAATACCAGCCTGACGAGGAAGAAATAGAAAAAATCAAAACCGAAGAGCTGGAGAATGTAGTTAGAAATCTAAAAAATGGAAAGGCCCCTGGAAATGACAAGATCACTGTGGAAATGATAAAGAATCTGGGAGAAGTAGGGATGGAAATAGTATTAGAAATACTGAACAAAGCTTGGACCAATGAAAAAATACCGGAAGAATGGGGAGTAGCTTTAATAATACCAATACACAAGAAAGGCGACCACCAACAATGCAACAACTACAGAGGAATAACCTTACTGAACACTATTGTAAAGATATATGAACAAATTATCAACAATAGATTAAGGCCGATATTAGAACCCCAACTAGCAGAATCACAAAGCGGATTCAGGCCCGGAAGGAGTACTCAGGATCATATTTTTACAATAAAACAAATAACAGAAAGAAGACAACTACAAAATAAAAATCTATATTTAGCTTTCATAGACCTAGAGAAGGCATTTGACTCAGTCCCTAGATCAAAGGTGTGGAAAGGGCTAAAAGAAAGAGGGGTACACAACAAAATATTAAGAGTGGTTCAAGACCTATACAAAACCAACACAAATTATGTGATAAGAAATAACATGAAGTCGGAAGGGTTTAAAACTGAGACAGGGTTAAGACAAGGAGGAGGATTAAGTCCAACCTTATTCAACGTACACATGGACAATATCATCAAGAAAAGCGAAAGAAAAGTAAACAAAATGTGTGTTGGATATAAAAATCTAGAAAGAGTAGAAATAGCAGACGGAGTTTTCGCGGATGACGTGGTATTAACAGCGGGAAGCGAAGAACAACTACACGAAAATCTAAACATATGGAAAGAAATAATGGAAGAAGAAGGCATGAAAATAAACATAAATAAAACAAAAATACTGATAATAGGAGACCAGAATATTAATACTAACATCCAAATAGACAATGTAAAAATAGAACAAGTAAGACAATTTAAATATCTGGGAGTAACCTTAGAAACAACAGGGAAACAAGAAGCAGAAATAAATGAGAGGATCGAAAAAACAATAAAATTATACTACGCTATGAATCAAAAATTTATAAATAAAAAAGAAATTTCTAAACAAACTAAAATAAAAGTATTTAACACGATTTATAGAGCAGTCTTAACCTACGGTTGTGAATCTTGGACACTCTCAAATAGGCAAAAAAGTAAAATTCAAGCCGCCGAAATGAAATACCTGAGACGAATACTAGGAAAAACCAGAAACGACAGAATCAGAAACACACAAATAAGAGAGGAGCTAGGGGAGCAACCAGTCACACAGTTCATAGAACAGCGTCAACTCAGTTGGTGGGGACACATACAACGAATGAGTAACAATAGACAAGTAAAATTAGTGTATGAAGCAAGAATACAGACTAAACGAAAGAGAGGCAGACCAAGACAAACATGGAACAAAGTAATGGGTAGCATACTCCAAAAGAGAGGCAAATCATGGGAAGAAGCAGCAACCTTAACCAAAAATAGAAAGGCATGGAAGGAGTTTATTTATGGAAAGTGAATATAAAATTAAACGTGAAAAAATTTTCAAAAGTATACCCGACACCTGTGTGGTACAAGGGTCATGATTATATATATATAATTATGGAGATATTAATCAGAATGATGGAGTTTTTGTCTTTATTAAGGACTCCTTAAATTATCACCATGAATTAATTAGTCCCGAGTGGTGTAGCTTGAACAAGCGTCCACGTTCGATCAGCAGAGTTAAGCAACGCTGTCTCTGGTCAGAACTTGGATGGGAGTTCCACGGCTGCCCTTCTCGGCGCCTCGTGGTACGGCTATCACGGAAAAAAGTTGGTCCCGGCGGTCATACAACATCATGACAGTCGTTAGTGGGGTTGGAAGTCCTCATAACTGCACAGCGACGCCTATAATTGGCCTAACGGCTGTTGGCTGAGTACGAATTAAATAAAAATAAAATAAAAATAAAAATATAGGTCTGATTAAGTGCTTAAGAATTAATATAAATTTGAGCAGTCAAAATTTCTTTGTAACTGTTATATATAGAGACCGCATTCTGTAAACGTAGATGTTTTCAATGAAAGTTTACAGAAGTATTTGAAGGATTACTGTACTCATCAAGAAGAAATAATTATAGGAGATATTAATATTAATATTGTAAGAGTGGAAAATTTTTCGATTGTCATTTGTTATCGAGTTATTGATGAAAATGTAAATAATAACTTCTATCTCCCGGTTGCTCCAATTTGTTGTGTAACATAATTCAATAAGGTGGCTATGGCGATGTTACAGATTTATTAATCGTTCTGTCGTATTGATAAGTATTTCCTTCGGTTTTGTGTGCTTACCTGTTGTGAATCCTGAAGATGTCGTAGCTCGCAATCACGCTGTTGTGGCGTCAATTGACAAAAATATGCTACAGAGCGTTCGCACTTCAATGATAAATCGTGCGAATGTTTGCCTCGAAATAGAAGGCAACCTATTTGAACACATTTTGTGACAAGATATGTGTAAAATAACTTGTTTTCAAATTTAATAAAGTTTAAAGTTTATATCTTAAATTTTCGTTTTTAATTGATAACTCGATAACAAAAGACAAACGGAAAATTTTCCACTCTTTATTTTCGAGTTCTTTTAGCTCCCTGAATCAAATCCCAAAAGCACGGGCGTCAATTTTGAGACACCCTGTATAAGTAGCTGTTCTGCCCACATTAATCTATAGAGACGAGTCATTCACACTAGAGTTGATACATTTGAACAACGTCGGCTGCAACAACTAGATAGGAAAAAGAACGAAATAAAACAAAAACAGACCCACATAACTATATACATTTATGGCAAAAATGGAAACCTATTTTGTAATTATTGCGGAAGAACTTTTACCAACAAACTGGGATGGCATAGCCATCAGAAAACACATAAAGAAGAAGACTAAGTTTAGCAACGATCGGTGTGGTTGAATCGACCAGGACAACACACTTGCCTACCTTAAATGTTAATAGGTCCTTACATTCCTTGTTACTTAAATAGCTATTTTGCATAGTGATCATGAAAGTCGTCTTTTTTTAACGAAAAATTGTGATAAAACTATCACTTTTTTTAACAAAAAATCGTAAAGAAAGTAACACTCTTGTGAATTGTCGATTTGACAGTTGTAAATTCTAAAGTCCTTTTCAATCAAATTTCGAGTTACAAGGGATTGCAATGCAAAACATAACGTGTACAACACGTATGAAAGCAACTTTTTTTACTCATTTGCTTGATAAACTCGAGCTTTGCCCTCATTAATCAAACTGCAAATTTGTGAAATAAAGTATAACTTTCATAACTACACCTTTTTCAATTGTAATTCAGAAAGTGCAACTTGTAGTTCAGATTAATAAATTGTAATTCAGAAAGTGTAAATTATAGTTCAGCGTTAATCGATATTCAGACAGCATCAATTGTAATTCAGAAACCAAGGCACAAACTTTATGAAAAATTACTATGCAGATACAAGTGTATACAAGAAGTGTACAAAATTTGCAATAAATTTAATAATTATTGTTAAAAAATCGTCGGACAAGTCGATTTTTAATTTGTGTTTGGCATCTTTTAGTTGAAAATAAATTAACTTTAAAATTTTTCACCCTAGAGTTCAAGTCATTGTTATATGCTCTTTCTAAGACCTGTTTACGTGTTTTTTACAAGTAAACAGCACAATCAATATTATATTTGCTGCAAACTTTACACACACCCTCTATTATTTATGTATCTACATAGTAATTCTACATAAAGATCGTCTCTTCATTTCTGAATTACATTTGACGCTTTCTGAATTACAATTGATGCTTCTGAATTACAATTTATTAATCTGAATTACAAGTTACACTTTCTGAATTACAAATGAAAAAGGTGTAGCTGTACAATATACTAATTATCTATAGGGTTTTCCAATAGCGGCGTCAGAACTTTAAAAACTAATTGTAGTCATCTTATATTGGTTAAAGCTTTCAATTTTTGGATAGTTGTGTTCAGTCAACTTTGGCAAATCATCACGGAACGTTAAATGTTTTAACACTGTACAGAAACAGTTCGTATTTATTATCAAAATTCTCTTTCTGTTTGAGCAACGTTTGACGCTCTACGTGAAGTTTTTGGTTTGTCAGACCGCAACTTACCGAATTTTGCGTAAAAACTTAGGTCTTATTCTTACAAGATTTAATTCATCCAATAACTGAAGGTAAATGACCATTTGAATAGTTGACAGTTCGCTGATTGGACTCTGGAACAGTTAGAAATCGATCCCGAATTTGGAAAAAAAGTCATATTTAGCGATGAGGCCTATTTCGGTTAAACGAATTTGTCAAAAAGTATATGTCGTTGAAGTCGTATAGGGTACCACGATGATTTGCCAAAGTTAACTAAACAGAACTATAAAAAAATTGAAGGCTCAACCAATCCAAGATGACTACAATAAGTTTTTCAAGTTCTGACACCGCTATTGGAAAACTGTTTCCTTTTTCTTTTTTTTTAATTTAGATATCAAGGCGCATCAACCATTTGGGTTATTAGCGGTGGTAAGTACATGATTATACTTAATTTACAGTTTTCCTGTTAATTTAATATCTGTTAAAAATTGTATAATATTACTGATGTTACATTGTTCATTCAAAAGATCACTTATGTTTGTTGCGATATTGTTCTTTTTGTGGTGTTCATCATATTTTGGGCAGTCTGTTAGGAAGTGTTGAACGGTTATGGTTACTTGACATCGATCACAGAGTAAGTAGATGTTGATGGGTGAGTTTTGTGTGCCCGATTCGAAGACGGGAGAGTATGACTTGTTCGCGTCTATTAGAGAGTTGTTTTTTTCCACGGAAGCACTTTTATTTTAATCTGTTTTAGTTTAGAATTAGATTGTTCCCACTCATTTTGCCACTTTTTACGCACTGCATTTTTAATATATTGTTTTAGATCACTGTGAGTTGTTAACGGGGTAGTGTTTTCTGTGGATGTTATTGACTCGCGTGCCAGGTTATCAGCCAATTCATTACCATCAATTCCGATGTGAGACAGCACCCACACAAAAGACGTCTGTATATTTTTTATGTTGAGATTGTGCAGTTCTTCTTTAATTAATTTTATCTAAGGGTTTCTGGGATACATTTGTTTTAAGCTGTGAATTACACTTAGAGAGTCTGTGATAATGATGTATTTTTGCTGTTGTTTGCTAATGTATTGCAGAGCTTTGTATATGGCGCAGGCTTCTCCCGTGTATACACTGCAGACTTTAGGTAATTTGTATCGGCAGCTTGTAGATGTAGAGAAGAAATCTGCGCCAACTCCATTTTCAGTTTTGGAGGCGTCTGTATATATTTCCGTATATAATGGGAATTTATTAAGGATTTCTCTAACGTGCATAATGACGATGTTTGGATTGGTTTCTGATTTTTGAAATCGGGTCAAGTCACTATTGCAGTTACGGGATTTGATGATCCATGGAGGTGTTGATCCCTTGTTTGATGGGTAGGTGTCTGGAAAATTTAATTGAAGGTCGCTTCGGAAGTTGTTTACTCTGTGGTAAAATGGTTGGTCTATATGCGGTTTGTTTTTATAGGTGTTATAAAAGCGGTCGGAGAAGACATTTTGGCAAGTGGGGTTTTCTGGTGTAGTCGATATTGAGGATGCATACAATAAACTTAAATACTGTCTTCTAAGATGTAGGGACGGTTCGCCGGATTTGCAGTATAAGCTTTCTTTTGGACTGGTGCAATATGCTCCTAGGATTATTCCAATTGCCTTATTGTGGATGGGTCTAATAATTTTAGTTGCGCCCCAACTATTGTTCCTCAATGTTTTTAGTAAATTTAGACTGTGTTAGTTGTAGTTTTAATTAATATTTTTTGTTTGTGTGTAGGGTGTATTATTTAAAGTTTAGGATTCGCGTTGTAGTTTAAATTTATTTTGTAGTGGACTGTATCCTACTAGTTGCGCCACTCCGATATTCTAACATGTGTTCCACTTTCCTAGAAATCCTAAAATCTTAGAACCCTCCAGTTCAACCCCGAAAAATGTCCTTCGTTCCTAAAAGGAATTAGTCTCTACCCGTCGAAGAGCGAACACCTCTTGCTTGTTGTCGCCGGCTAATTCAATTTTGTGTACATACATTGTTCTCGTCGTAAAATACATGTGTATCTTGTACTGGGTGTTCGAATCCCCCCTTCAGCGTTACGAAACCACGTACCTCCGAGCCTATGTACCTGTACCTGGGAAGGATTAAAGGTAGGTGACGCAATTTTGTTTGTTTATAGTCCACTTGTGTTTATTTGTATCGTCGCATCGTTCTTAAACGCTCATTTAGACTGGATAGGCAGGATTTTTTTAATTCTGAGATGTGTGCTTTCCAGTTTAAATTTCTGTCGAAGATCATTCCCAAAAATTTTATTCTTTCCACAAATTGTAGGGTGGTTCCTTGAAAGTTCAGTTCTGGGTTGTTGACTCGAGATCTTTTTGAAAATAAAATGCATTTCGTCTTCTCTGTTGAAAATTGATACCCAGTTTCTTTGGACCAGTTTTCAATATCTTCAATGCATTGTTGTAGCTTGGCTTTGATCGTTTGTATGCTTTTGCCTTTCATGTACAGAACTAGGTCATCATATTTAGCCGGATGCGTGCAGTTATATGCTATATTATTTATAGTGACCAGAAAGAGTGTTACACTTAGGATGGATCCTTGTGGGATTCCATTTTCTTGGCGTTTTCTTTCTGAAAGTATCCCGTTAACGCAAACTCTAAGTGAGCGGTTTTTTAAAAAGTTTTGTACAAATCGTAGCGTATTACCTTTTATGTCCCATTCTCGTAGTTTTTTGACTATTTGGTATTGCCAGGCTGAGTCATGCGCTTTATTTATATCAAAGAAGATTGCTAGGCATTTCTGTTTGTTGGCGAAGGCTTCATGAATGTCAGCTTCCAGATCTATTAGAATTATTAGATTATCAGTTGTGGAGCGGTGTTTTCTAAAGCCGCTTTGAAATGGTGTTAAAAGTTTTTTGTGTTCAAGGGTCCATCTTAGTCTTCTGTTTACTATTTTTTCTAGTAGTTTGCACATTGAACATGTAAGGGATATTGGTCTATATGATTCTGGTTTATGTTTACTTTTATTGGGTTTGGGTATTAGTATCACAAAAGCTTCCGACCACCTGTTAGGAAATATGTTTCGAGTCCAAATGACATTAAATATATCTCTTAAATGGTTTTTTGCGTTTGACGGAAGGTGTTTTAAAAAAGAGGTAGAGATGTCATCTGGTCCAGGGGATGATTCTTTTGAAACCTTTAGCGCATCCTCAAGTTCGTCTAATGATATTTCTTTGTTGATATAATCGCTTTCTCCTCCGGCACTGTCTATGGCTATACTTTCCTTGTCTGATTTTGTATTCATGAAATGTTTCACTGTAGTTTCTGCTACTGGAGTAGGTTTTTGTTATCATTTGTCCGTTATTCTCTAATACAGTGATTCCGCTGTGTGTGTTTGCTCCCACTATTCGTTTGATTTTTTTCCACACTGCTGTTAGGAGGGTAGTGTTATTGATGCTGTTAACATATTTTTGCCAGGATTCTTTCTTGCTTCTTTTAAATGTGTATCTTATTTTTGCTCTTGCGTTTTTAAACTTAAGTAAATTTTCTTGGGTTTTGTGACATTTATAGCAGTTAAAAAGATGTTTACTTGTTTTTTCGGCTTCACTACAGTCCTTGTTCCACCAGGTTACTGGATTACGTTTAGTCATGCTCTTAGTTTTGCCAATATGTTGATGTGCTGCTTCTAGGATGATATTTTCGAAGTTTCCTAAGATTTGGTTAATGTTGTTAGATGAAGAGTCGTTTTGAAGTTGGTTTATTTGATGTTCAATTAAGTTTGAAAATTCTGACCGATTAGCACTCTCCAGTTTCCATTTTGGGAAATGATTTGCTTCCGGAATATTTGTTAGTTCATTCTGAATTTTAATAGGGTGATGATCACTATCATATAGGTAGGGTAAAACATTCCATGATAGACAAGCTGATAGGCTGGGTTCGCACATTGATAGGTCGATTGCTGATGATTCTCCGGTAAAGGCGTTAAATCGTGTCTTGTCCCCATTGTTTAAGAGATTAAAGTTGGAGTTGTCGATAAAGTTTTCTATTGTTCTACCTCTAGGGTCTGTATATTCTGAGCCCCATATTGTGTCCGTTAAAGTCCCCTAATACGATGCGTGGTGCTGGTATTTGTGAGACTATATTGCGTAGGTCTTCAGTAGAGACCACTTGGTTCGAGGGGATATATTATAAAGGTATGCTAATAATGATAATTTAATTAATTAATAAATACACACCCTACACATATTTTATTTAAAATCAAATTCTAACTGATTAAAAATAAATAATTGTATCAATGGGTTCATGAATATCGTGTTTTGCCTTTTATTAGTAAATCGCACATCTGCAAGTTAACTTATTTATGGCTAGCTCTTTTTCGGTAGGCATGAAACTCAAAATCTGCAAGTTAGATTCCCCCATATGTTCATAATTAAAAATCCCCGTGTTACGCCACTGGGCTGTGAAATTTAGAAACAGCAACTTACTGCGCTGTTAAATTTAATCCATCAGCAAATAGATTTAATGTGCGGTTCGTTATTTTGTGTAATTACAGTGAATTCAAAGGCAAATCTATGAACAAATTATCAGCTATTTATTCAATTTATGGTAATTTCCCGGGCGAATCTCTCTTTTGTTTCAGTGACGTAAAAATCTACGCTACTTGAGTTATTTCTTTTGTTATTTCGCTCCACTAACCTCACAATCTGATTTTGGTAATTTCACGATCTAAGGCTTATGTTCGACACTAAAACTGCCTGGAATCGGCTTCCCCGCGTCGAACTATCGGTGTTTGGTAAATTTCACGCTTCTAGTGCTAATATTTGCTTCCCAACTAACCTTGTAAAAATTCTTGCAGGCTGCGCTCGATGGGGGGCCAGATCTTCTCTCGGCGTGCAGGGACTGGCGTGCAGGTCTCGCAGGAGCTGGACGGGCTTGCAGCAGATGTACCCTCGTGCTCAAGAAACTGCCTGTGGCTGGTGAACGGGCTGGAACTCAAGCTGCGGGAGATCGCTCGGATGGGCCAACGATGCAAAAAAATTTATATCGTGGAAAACGTTGCCCACACGTTCACTGATGCACTAAACTGTGCTGAACACGATGGTATACTTTTTATTCTGCTATTTTAATTGTAAGTAGGTTACATTTTAAATAATTTGGAGACACAAATTAGCTTTGTTTGCAGATAATTTATTTCAATTGTTTTATGCCCAGTTCGTTATAAACAAAAACACATCAAAAATACAAAAAAACGGAAATTGAACTAATTCAAATTAAGTACTGTTACAATTAAAATGCTTAAAACTAATTACTTTCACAATAAAATCCTATTTATTAAAATTGTCCTTTCAATCTTGTAATTATTGTCTTTTAATGTCACTCACATTGCACAATTTAACTGTCCTTTCACTTAATTGTTGCTCTGACTAGTGGTTCATTTCGCGCACTTCCTCTCTAACTACTTGCAGTTCACTTAAGTGTCTACTTTTCTTCCACTTCTAAATTCCTGGTGTGAATTTCACCAAATTTTGAATGTCGTTGATCCATGTTACAATTTACCTTTAGATCTGTTATTGTGCTCTTTTGCACTGTATTTGGAACATTCTGTCCTTTATACCTTTATTTAAAAAGTTCATAGAACTGTACTTATTCAATTAAACTGATATGCAAATTTATTTAACCCGCATGTAATAAATCCCTTTGGTGATAGATTTGTTGAATTTTGATTGGCTTTACTTTGCACCAACCTCTTAATTTGTTAATTAATATTTCTGACTCTAATTTACAAATTGAGCTCTGCCTTATTGCCATTTAATTCTGAAGTAATTCATTTAATATCGGCAATGCTTTACCGATGTGGTTATGAATTAAAATTTCTAATGTGACTTCTTGCAGTTGCCTGCTTACCCCAGCTCTGTGCTTTATTGCTTTAATTATCTAAGGTGCAAGCAGAGTTGTGTAACAGGCTAAATACCATTTCAATATATCTCTCCTGTGATATACAACCTCATTTCGAGGTACCTATGGATCCTTTTGTTGAAATATGTTGCAAATATTAATTTTCTTAGTGTGTGTTATGGATATAGCCACTGCTTCTAAATTTGTAACTAGATTAATGTGTTGAGCTGTGATATTATTCTTAACATATATTGCATGTCCTGCTCCGTTTCTGTCCTTGTTGTAACAGGTGTAACATTTTAGCTTGCGTTTGTGCGTGTCTTTAAAATGAGTTTCTTGGAGGCATATTATTAAAGGCTGGTGTTCTGATAGAAGGTATTGTATTTGTTCTAAATGGGTGTAGTACCCATTTAGGTTCCCCTGAATTATCGAGTTGAATTTAAAAAAATAATGATAATAATAATTTAGGGAGGGCGATTCGCTACTAAGCAGTACTTGACTGTGAATAATCACTTTCTGTGTCCGAACGGTTGCCATCAATTCCCTCTAGTTGTTTTTGTATCTTATTTCTGATTTTGGTGCATTTTGTTTTCATGTGTCTTTGTGTAAAGTATGGGTAAAGTTGTGATAGCATTACAACCAGTGCGTGAACGTCTGATGTATACGTTTTAGCAACGCTTAGCGGGTCGGGTAATCCTTGCACGTTTTCAAAAAAGTCTGATATTTCTTCGAATGTTAGTATCACTGGTGAAGATTGAGATTCAATAAAATGCTTAATAAGTATCATGGATTCCTTAAGGCTGCTAATTTTAGGTTTTTTGACCTCACGTTCTTTCGGCTTTGGAAATAAAACTTCATTGGTTGGTTCCATTATAGGTGGGGTAGCTATTTCGGCTAAGTTTCTTTTTGGCAGTAAGTGTTTTGGGCCTTTTGGATCTATAGGATTTGATTGGGGTTGTAGATTTTCAGTATCTGCTTTATTGTGTGGTGGATCTATTTGGTTTTGGTTTTGGGTGGTGGGTCTTATGGTGTCGATTTCAATATTTTGTGTTGGGCATTTTGCAGCTATATGCCCAGACTGTTTACACACGAAACATGTTAACCTATCTTGGAAAAGGAATATTCGGTATGATGTGTCTTCGTGTGAAATCAGAATTGACGCTGGAGGTGAAATACTTTTATTTGGAGCTATGTAGACTTGTCTGCGGAAACTAAAAATATGGTTGTAATCTGGATTTGATGCTCCTATTTTTAGAAATACGATTGGGGAGAGTAATTTTAACCCTAGTTGTCGCAGTGCTTTTTCAATTACGTCATGGGGTATGGTGGGGCATACGTTTGACATTATTAATTTTTCTGATGGTGTTACTAATCTTCGAGCCTCAAGTTTTTGTCCATTAATCTCAATGTTACGGTGTTCTGTCATAACTTTATCAACAATTGTTGTACTCGATAAATAAACACAGATTTATTGTTAGAAATTCTTGATGAAAACAATATGTTTCTCGGTGATATTAATGAACCTAATGCTTCTAAATATTCTTGTAATTTGGTTCCATCTATTGATGGAAATATTATTGCCTGTTGTTTTGTTGGAAATCGGGAGGAATTTTGAGTGCTGACTGCTGTTGAGTAGATCATTGCAGTGGGTGAAGGTTGGGTTAAGATGTGGGAGCTTCTGTAGTCAGAAGTCCCTTCTTTGTCTAAGCTCATATTAGTTTATGGAGCGCGATTTCAAAACGACATGCCGCGCTTGCTCCGGTTCTGTGGTTCTTCTGCGCTGGCTTGTGCGCCGTCCTCGGCCGTATTTGTTGCCAGTGATTAATGGCCGATATTTATATACTGATTACTGATAAATTAAACAGCGAGTGGTTTTGTACTTACTGTACAACTGGTGTGAGCACAATATTATTTAAAGATTCGCTGTGCAGTTGTGACAGTTTTTTTTAAACGATATTAATATTGTTATTTAACGTTTATTTACAGCACTCCGGTCATTTGTTTGTTTACAAAACGTCAGGGCCGAACTGCCCCCTTTACGTTGATGTCACATTATGGTTATTATAACACCGAAAACAGTACTATTACAATGGAGTACATTATAACACAGTTTTTGCATTGTCATCTTCATATGAAAAACACTGAAACAGCCTACCTTGTTTCACACATCTGACAGATTGTCACATTTAGGAAATGTCAAAATTCAAAGTTTTTCTTTTTTTAATTCCTTTTACAATAAAGGAAGTATTGGGTTCACCCCAAAAATTCTAAATTGAGTTTTCAACAGATCTTCACGTTTTAGAGTCCCCTGAACCCAAAAAACATATTTTTTTCATTGGTCTGTCTATGTGTGTGTCTGTATGTGTGTCTATGTGTCTGTCTGTGTGTATGTGAACAGAATATCTCAAAAACCAAAAGAACTATGGCGTTGAAACTTCATATATAAGTTTTGTGTACTATGTAGATGCAACAGCAAGCTTTTGAAGAAAATCGCATAACCAGAAGTAGGTGTTTACTGTTGTGATTTTTCAGTGTTTTCGATTTGTTCAAAAACGGCTCTAACGATTTTTTTTCAAACATTTTTATTACATTTTTAATGTATATTGATGTGAGATAGGTTATTTTCCAGTTGAATACTTCTAAAATGGGTTTCTTTTGTTTTCCTATTTTAAATAGAACACCCGGTATATTATTACATTTTTAAATTCAGCTTAAAATTTGTCTCTTCAACTAACGCTCTATTTTGTACCGCTTTTGTAGAATTTGTAATTTTTGAAAATTTTTGGCTAATTATAAGATCACTGTAAAAGGAAGTTGTGTGCGTGTATCACACCAGATTTTTTTTGTAGGTATGAAAGTAACAAATGTGCACTAATAATTGTTGACAGAGCAGGCATTTTACCACCACAGTTAAACTTTATCCATGACATCAAGGTCAAAAATGAAGTAACATACCTGAGGCCCGTTTCTTAAACAAGAAAGATTGCGAGGAAGATATAAAAATAAAAAGTGCAATGGCAAAGTCAACTATGTCAAAATTAGCAAGAATTTCGAAAAATCATAAAATTAGCAAAACAGTAAACAGAGACTAATGCAATCACTGCTGAGGTCACTCCTGTTACAAGCTTAACACTGCTAGAAGTCAAGAGAAAATTCAAAGACAGAGAAACCTGGTGGATAATCATCAATACATGATAGCTATATGAGTCACGACGTTCGGAGAATGAACACCGACATAGAAATAGAAAATATATTTATTTAAATCTATTAAAAAAAACAGAAAAAAATTTATATCACACACTTACTATCAAGGTCAGTAAATTGATCCCCAGACCGGTAAGGTTTTTAAAAATAAAAAATGTGGATTAAAGCTTTTACAGAATGCCATCTTTCGGAAGAGATGTAAAACTATGGTTTCCATGATGTGTAGCATGTAAAAGATCACTTGGTAAAGTTGGAACTTCTTAGTATCGGCAAACTTATAGTAAGACTTGAACCATATGGTCATATCAGTCGTTGTCTTAAGGTACCTGGTATTCTGCATGCCTAGACCTGATCAACAGAAAACCAAAAATACACTTGCTGATAATGTTAAAAAGTGACAAGAACCATCTCTGCTTTTTTATGGTTTTGGTTCATTAAGTTGTTCTTCATTTATGCAATTTATTTAATATAATCAAATATTATAAAACAACTAAAACAAAAAAGATAATCTCTGAAACCTCTTTGTGGAGGTCTACTATTCAGGCTGTTTATTTGGGTATTTGGACACACTAAAATATTATAAATATTAAATTAAAAGCGTTTTGGGAAAAGGTCTATCCCTATTTTGAACGAAAGAACAAGTAAAATTATAAAAATTAACATTAAAAACCAAACAAAAATAGGTGGTGGTAGTTTTATACAGGGCATAATCGTTCATGTGTACAAAAATGTATCTCCTATTTATTCTTCATCGAAAAATGAAAAAACTTAATAATTTTAACTGTTAGCTTTGTTCTTTGCATTTAAAATTATAAGCAGTTTAAAATTGGCAACTTTGCAAGGGCAACATACGAACAAATCCAATGTACGACAAGAGACAAGTCACTATCTAGATTGCCAACACTGGTGTCATATTGTGAATATACTCGACTGTAATTTCATATTAAAAAAAAATTCTTTTATGAAATTAGAAGCCCAGAACGATCTGCAAATAATAAGGAACGTAGTTTTGGTACAAAATTAATAGAAAACCTCCAAATATACCCTATTTAACTTAATTTTTAACAGCAGTTTAAAGTCATCTGCTGAAGAATTTAGACAGTAGAAGCTAGTTTTAACTGTGATACTGATTTTTGTAGAATCTAAATACTCACAATTACACCCTGTATAATAGTTTTACTTCTCTCTGCTCAAAGTAAGCAATATTTGTAACGCTCTGTTTCAATTAGGATCTCCTTTCGGACCGCCTTATATCTAAATATTGTAGCAAAAGAACTCTGGTTTATCGCATCAAGCGTCTGCCATTAGAGATAAGATACCTGCAGCTTTTCCTGTCGCAGCACGTTAGTGGGCATTAATTCCGAGTAGGCCACTGGAAAACAGTGGAATCGCTCGATTATTATTGATTTTTCACGAAGCACGCTTTGCGGATCTAATTGTTAGAGTAGGGTCAAGCCGTTCTTGTATTTAAACAAAAGCCGCTAGCGCGTTGGTTCCTCGCAAACGGGCGCAAACAGCTTGGTAAGAATGCTCATCTAATTTATACTAATTTCGATATTTAGGCTGACTCCTCTGCGCCTTTCAATAAACGAAAACCGCCGCGGCGTTGTTTTCTGCACAATCGGTCGTGAACACCGTTGGTAAGAATGCTTTTTCTAGCTCAATTTTGCTTACTAATTTCAATATTTAGGCCAGTTAGCATGAGGCTTATTCAGTCTCCCAATTTCGACTCTACAAGCTAGCCAGGAATTCCAGTATACCAGGCCGCCTCCTGCTGTAGTTAGCCGCTCCTTTGGGATTCTAAGAATTATGCAGCCAAATCTGGCTTAGAAGTCTTCTTGGACGAGATGCAACACACCAGGATTTCCACTTCCAATTGCTGGACATTAGCAATGAACTAAACTGTAAGTACATGCACTTCTCAGTGTTTCTTCGATCAACAAAGGCAATTGCCGCAACTATATCAATTCTTATTTAGGCCTTAGAGATTTAAACTGAAGCGTGTTTTATTACTCTTTTATTCAATCCACTACTAGCGCTAAAGAGCAAGAATTTAATCGTTTCCAAATTGCCGAAATAAGCATGTCTTGGGCGTAGTGCACATATGTCAATTGCGATATCACTTGGAAGTTGATTCCTATTCTTGGTTTATTTAATTAATAGGCAATGATCCTACAAACCTAAATTGTTGTCACTTAGCCTTAATGGCCTATGTATATCATTCACGTGTTACTGCAATTTTTGGGTTTGAGTAAATGCCCCTATTGCTGTTCTTTGTTTGTGTTCTTTCCGCAACACCTTTAGCTGTACGAGTATGTAGCGAAGCACAAAAGGTAGGTTGCGTAGTATTAATTAGCTAGTTTTGTCTTTTATGTTGTGAGTAACTACAAGGCGCCCAAATTTTAAAAATCCTACTGCTCAATTTTAAAGCCCGAAGCATTTTATTAACTAGTCGTTACACAACACCATATTCTGCCGAGAGTTAAAAAAGCTAGCCCAGGCTGTGTCAATTCCTCGTCTAAGGGAACGGTACATATTGTCATTATAGTTATAGGTACCAGGAGAGGCATTATAAACATTAAATAGATAATTGTAAATACAAAAGTATGTATTGTGGACATATTGGTAGATACAGAATTAATTATACTTAATGACTCATGAGTAGTTTGCTTTTCGTAATAAATGAGCGCTGCTAGGTATTATACAATTTTGCTGTGACTATTAAAAAGATTCAGAAAGTCGGATCGTCCATATTGCAATGTCATCGACAAAGATGCACTATCAAACATGTTTATGGCCACTGGTGTCTGCAGTTGCCGCATTGGTCATGACAGCGATTACTTTCAATGATATATTGTCGAATCGCCCAAAACGCTAACTCGGGAACATGGTCGACATTTTGGATGAGACATTGTAGAACATTTTGCAGAATCGTCAAAGTGCCGAACAAATTTGCAGTCGGCGTTTTGGGCCAAATACAAATTTCGGTTTGTGTACAGCTCCGACGCCATGCTCACAAACAATGTCACATCGGCTAGCGTCGTTCGGCCTTTTGGACACGAGTCGGCATCATGCTGTTCGGAAATTTGGTTATTTTCGGCAGAATGGCCAAAGTGCCGAACGATGTGCAATCGGCATTTTTGACGAATTATCTGTTCGGCATTTTGGACATTTTTCATTTTGCTGAATGGCCAATATCCGAATAGATGTGCAGTCGGGGTTTTGGGCCAATACAAATTTTTAGTGATGGGCATAGCCGGACAATTTTCATAACCAAATTATTTGCATTCGAATCATATTAATAACCGATTGATTATTTGAATAAAAATTCGAATCAATTTTGGCTCTCGATTCGTTTCGAAGAGTAAGCCGGTTTGCCGGTTGGCGGTTCACCGTCATCTGCATCGGCACCGTAACTTGCAGATACCAGAGGAACTCAGTTAATCGTTAATTATAATAATTGTATAAATGATTTTTATTTGATTTCTAAGGAGTTTAAACCATTGAGAATAGCTATATCAATACTAATCATAAAGAAATTATAAATATGCGAATACAAAGTATCTATTGAATCTATTTTTAGTTCCTAAAATTCTCTAATAGTCACCCTTCCCTTTTCGCTTGCACATCATACCGGTATATTTTCTTATTTCGCTTTCTGTTTATCCCTTATTAGGATTAATCAACCGCGTTTCGAAGCAAAAATTTAGGCCGTTATAAATTAATACCAACCTTCGGCAAATCTCATAGTCAGCAGAACGTTATCTTTAATAGGAACGGCTCCATAAATTTAACTCGTCGACTGGAAGTATCAAATGTCTTAATAACACCAACAAGCAGCCGCAGCCTCACTTGGGTCAATCAAGTACATATGTAGAAAAGGTTATATAAGTTATGAATGCCGTATTATTTACAGAATTTCGATCACTCGCAGGTCGCTGAGACGTGGCACGTAGTACGTATCAGGATGAGGTTATTTTTCATCCGAATGCTTGGAACGAAAACCGAGTTACACAAGTCATTTCAATAACCGGATAACTGGTTATTTTTGATTCGAATAAGCCCATCACTACAAATTTTGGACAAATTATTGGTTCGGCATTTTGTCCTGGACCCTAATGTATTCAACAACGTAAAATTAATGTTATTTATACGTGATTACCATACTGTTGCATTGTTACTGTGGTGGATGCATTTTTATAACTACTTATACTTAAAATACAGACATCTATCACATTTTTTGTCGATTTTTATCAATACATATGCATAATATCCATAATAAGCGTAACACTTGTTATATTACCCTTGAAATAATTAGTTTGCACCTATTAGCAAAACTTTAGTTTTTATCAAACTTAGCAGTGGAATTTACTTCGTCGCATCTCAATATTTTATTTTAAGATTGAAATACGAAACTTCTAATTGTTTTCTGGAGACAAAATACGAGTGGCATATTTCAGCAACAAATAACATCTACAAAGCTCACTGAGAAATACAACCGCTTGTATTATGCTATGTCACATGGGACTTGCGAAAGTAGTAACATAGCTACTTATTGTTCAATTGCAGTCTATTACACTAAAATTAACTCATGTCATCTTTATAGGTCATGATGTTTAAAACATTAAACCAAGAAATTGCTATACAAAAATTAAGTAAAGCTGCTCTGGGCATGATGACTTACTTGACGATTCTCGGAAACACATTGCAATCACCGAAACATGCTAAGGGTGTCATCAAAGCTGACTAATGGCTGCTGCAGGTGTCTTCTAGAATGCTGAGGGTTCCTTATAGAACATTCCATGTCCGGCAAAAGATCTCATGACTAAAAGCGATGTGTTAAGGAGGATTGAGAGTCACGTCGATCTTCAGATATTAACTACAACAAATAAACATTGATAATTAACAAATTTCCATGTTATTTACCTACATTAAACATACTTAGTTTACATTTCTTACTTTAAAATTTAAATCAGTTCTTGTAAATAAATAAATTTGTTACGTAATCCAGTGGTGTATTATCGCAGAAGCCCTAGCTTCTAGCTCAAAATTTCAGGGGGCGCCAAAATGGAATAACAAAATATTAATTCCTAGGCATATACCTACTGACAAATTGCAACCATAGAAAATAGTTTCTTGATTTTCGAAACACAGGAAAGTGTAAATGTCTTCCTCATTTAAATGAATAATTTCTGAAATGCAACTAGCCTACACATTTTAGGCGTTGTCCTGAGAACACCTGGAATATCTATCAATTTTTTTATGAATACTAACAACTTGTTTTCATAGCTGGCAATCGTAAAAAATATGGTCAATTACATAAACAGCAAATGCTTCTTTATTGGCCTTTATTTCCAATAAACGGAGCTGCACGCGCTATTGCGCAGTCTATCCTATTCAATTTACCACCATTTTTAGGCCTATTACGTAGGGCCATTCCGTTCTGTTACACACTTGTTACACAATCTCAGAAAACACAACATTTCGCATGACAGGAAGCAGAGGGTTCTTTTGTGGAGGAAGAAATAGGGAAATACCCGTCCTCTAAACCAAGAGGAACGTTCAGGTGGTGAGGTAGATGCTCACTGCTTTCACTGAACCGTTGAAAGGCTCCAAGAAGAGCCATCGCACTACTAATTGTCGACATGATCTAAAAAAAAAACACGTCAAAAAAGTCCCATACGATCAGCACGTCATCGTATGTGCCTCGAGATGCCAAATTTGAAAAACCTCTGCTCATCATTTTGCCAGTTTCCCCAATTTCCTAGATCAGTTCGATTCTCGATCTTACATCGATTTTTCGATTTTTAATCTCATGACTTCTGCCGAGTTAATGGTGTCACCGGTTTCATGCCAACAGAAGGCGAAAAATGAACAATGGTTGGCATCTCGAGACAACATCGATGACAGCAGATCACACGAAATACACCACACAAATATCACAAAAATACACACCACAAACTAACGTGTTGACAGGTACACAGTACAGTGGAGATCAATTTACTGACCTTGATAGTAAGTGTGTGATATAAATTTTTTCTGTTTTTTTAAAAGATTTAAATAAAAATATTTTCTATTTCTATGTCGGTGTTCATTCTCCGAACGTCGTGACTCATATAGCATTCATGTATTAATGATTATCCACCAGGTTTCTCTGTCTTTGAATTTCCTCTTGACTTCTAGCACTGTTAAGCTAGTAACAGGAGTGACTTCAGCAGTGAATGCATTAGTCTCTGTTTACTGTTTTGCTAATTTTATGATTTTTCGAAATTCTTGCTAATTTTGACATAGTTGACTTTGCCAGTGCATCTTCCTCGCAATCCTTCTTGTTTAAGAAACGGGCCTCAGGTATGTTACTTCATTTTTGACCTTGATGCCATGGATAAAGTTTAACTGTGGTGGTAAAATGCCTGCTCTGTCAACAATTATTAGTACACATTTGTTACTTTCATACCTGCAAAAAAAATCTGGTGTGATACACTCACACAACTTCCTTTTACAGTGATCTTATAATTAGCCAAAAATTTGATTTTTAATTTTCGAGCATTTGTCAAAAATTACAAATTCTACAAAAACGGTACAAAATAGAGTGTTAGTTAAGAGACAATTTTTTTCTAGAATTTCAAGCTGAATTCAAAAATGTAATAATATACCGCGTGTTCTATTTAAAATAGGAGTTAATAAAAAAAAACAAAAGAAACCCATTTTAGAAGTAGTATTCAACTGGAAAATAACCTATCTCTCATCAATACACATTAAAAATGGTGCCCCCATACTCCTAAAAAAGAATTTTAGTTCAGCTATAGACCGCTGGCGCTGGCGTTGCACTTCATCGTCCAATGAACAATACGTTATCACCTCCGCCGTATAAACACAAGCTTTGAACTCCAGAGGGCACCTTACTACTTCCACAAATTGGCAACGTCGATTGCAAATGATTGTGCGTTGAAAGCAAACTCTTTGCTTTGGTCTGATGAAAGCGCACTCGTGGTCGCGACACGTGAAAGCGGGGTTTTGTGGTGATAACAGTGTTTTGGCGCCATGATGAAGAGTTTGCAGTGTGTATTTAGCTTGATCGGTGTGTATGGCGACTTATGACCGCGTTTATTCAGCCATGATGCGGAGCACACGTATAATGAACCTTTGCAAAAAAAGCGGAATACACAAGAATGCTCAGTTTAAATAATTCAGACGAACCATCACTCTCTGACCACAATTATATAACCTTTGAACTGTCTCAACGGGAAGTAAGCCAAAGAGTTTACTACAACCCAAGAAAGACAGACGAGACCTATATAAACAAAAACTACAAGAGAAGATAGAACACCTAAAGTTCAGATCTCCCAATAAAGTAGTTTTAGACTCAAATGCTGACCGGTTAAAAGAGGCCATGATCGACTCCTTTCAAAGTAGCTGTCCTCTAATAGACCCAAGTCAGCAAAGAGCAAAAAACACACAAATTGGTGGAATAAAGACCTAGAAAAGACCAGACAAGAAGTCAAACGTCTGTTTAACAGGTCTAAAGCCACAAATAACTGGGAGAACTATCACAAGGCTCTCACAGACTATGGCAAAAAAATCAAGGCAGCTAAGATAGCAGCCTAGAAAAATTTTTGCCAGGAGGTGGAGACCGCACGATCCACAGCTAGACTCCACAAAATCATCTCAAAGCAAGCCATGAACCCAGTAGGCACTCTTAAAAAAGAAAGCGGAGAATACACTACAACGGAAGAGGAGACTTTATCTCTTTTGATAAAAACTCACCTACCCGGAGCAGTGGAACAACCTACTCTGGCTGAACCCAATCATACCCCTAGGAGGGAAGACTGGGAAACAGCTAAGAGAATAGTCAGCAAAGAAAGGATTAGATGGGCAACTAGCCTCTTCAGTCCTTTCAAGTCTGCTGGAAACGACGGCATACAACCCGTAATGCTGCAGAAAGGGATATATATATATACTGCTGAACCCACTCAAAGACATGTTCCAAGCAAGTCTTGCCTTGGGCTACATTCCCCAGGCCTGGAGGGTGACTAAAGTAGTATTTATCCGTAAGCCTGGTAAGAGCAGCTATGCAGAAGCTAAATCTTACACACCTATCAGCCTAACGTCATTCCTCTTTAAAACGTTGGAAAGATTAGTAGACAGATACTGGAGGGAGGAAGCCCTAACTTCACTCCCGATTCACAAATATCAACATGCTTACCAAACAGCACTAAAGATAACCGAAGAGTGGTGTCTAGAGAATAATCTTAGAATTAATCCCAGCAAAGCCACTCTCATCGCTTTCACTCGTAGAAAGAACATCACAAACAGAATGAAGATAAAACTGTTTGAGACAAATGTCAACGGGGAGAACGAGGTTAAGTACTTAGGTCTAACCATCGATTCCAAACTAACTTGGAACTCCCACTTAGACAAAACAATCACCATGTGCATACAAACATTAGTTATTGGAAAAAGAGCCATAGGTAGTACGTGGGGGCTCAAACCGGAACTGACCCTCTGGCTGTACAAAACCATGGTTCGACCAATAATTTCATATGGACTAATCGCCTGGTGGCCCAAAATAAAACAAGCAACTGCGATCCACAAAATCAGCAGAATACAATATCTAGCTAATCGGTGCATCACTGGAGCCCTTAAAGGCACCTCAGAACAAGCACTGAATGCTATTTTAAATCTCCCACCTCTGCACATCTTCTTGGAAGGTGAAGCCAGAATGGCAGCGTACAGATTACAAAGTACTGGTCACTGAATGACCACAGCTAATAATCTAGGACATGGCAAGATCATGTCACACATCAACAACCCAATATTAGAAATGGGTTCTGATCTTATAATCAAAGCCTATGACTTTGAAAAGAACTTTACTGTACACACAAGTTGGAATCCGGACCAACTACCAACTCCAACAAATAAGAACATCATTTTTTACACTGATGGATCTAAGTTTGAAGGGGGTACAGGCTCCGGTGTGTACAGTACTAATCCTAGAACCAACGAAAAAGTCAGTCTAGGAAAGTTTTGTAACATCTTTCAGGCTGAAGTACAAGCTATTAACGTATGCACAAACATCAGCATAGAAAAGAATCTGCTCAATCGAGACATACACTTTCTCTCAGACAGTCAGACAGTCATGCTTTCAGTACTTCATCGAGACTAGTCAAGGAATGCAAATTCAAACTTCAAACCTTAAGCCAGGGAAATACAGTAAAATTATGCTGGATCCCAGGTCACCAAGGTATTGAAGGAAACGAAAAGGCGGACAAGCTCGCAAAAGAAGCAGCCCGTAATGCAATGACCGGTCCAGAACCTGGTCTAAGCATTCAGAAAAACCAAGCTCGCTCAGCCATTAATGAATGGGTCAATACCGCACACCAACTAAGATGGAGAAACTACAATCAAGCAACACACTGCAAAAGATTGCTAAAAACTCCGAATCCACAAACCACCAAAACCCTGTTGAGACTGAACAGAACTCGAATCAAGCAAGTAGTCAGTCTAATAACAGACACTGGAGCATTCAGAGAATTTATGCACAGGATCAATATCTATAGAGATGAACCTGTTTGCAGACTATGCCAAGAGAATGATGAAACAGCCTATCATATTCTCTTTGAATGCCCAGCATTAGAGCGTAAAAGACACCTAGTAGGGGACATTGCAAGTATAGTAAAAGATACGGATGTCGGCCTGCTAACTTGAAAACTCCCGACAGTACAAAAAGCCCAAAGGGCTGACGTGCGCATGTCAGCAAAAGGCAGTCGTGGAATCTAAATCTATCTAAAATCTAATCTACCTGATACTGTTACAAACACCACATGATACAAGAGCAGTGACTCTAAAGCTTTAGTTTCAGCTCTGACTTTAGTCAGAACATAAATCTCCAAATTCAAGTCGCGTAAATTTCCAAAATAGGCATTTTTGAGATTTTTTTAAAATATTCGCTTGTAAACGAGATCTTCTTATACAGTGTGTCCCAGGATAAGTGAAAGAAGAGGTGTAAATGAAAAACAAATTAGTTGAAATTTGATGTTTTAGGGGCCAGGCCTGCTGGATTAGAAACTATTTTTTTAAATTTTCATTTTTGAAAGATCAAGTAGGAATTGACATGAGCGATAAATTTATTTCCTGCGTAGGTAAAGTGCATTTTCAGTAAATGATATCTAAAAATGTTATTTGAATAAGCTGTTCAGAATTAAATGAGGTCGTGTACCAAATATCAAATCAATCGGACTACGTTGATGTTTTTCTATTTTTGCTCTAATTGCGTTTCATTTTTCAGTAACAGATATCGAAACCTTTTACTAGATACAACTGCTCAGAATAAAAAATGAGGCTCGTATACCATATCCTAATTCAATCGATTTATCATGTTTCATATAGTGAAATAATAAATTAAATCAAGTAGGTTTGTCATGAAACAAAAATACTTATAATATGCCGATTGATTCATAATTTGGTATACGAATATGATTTTTAATTCTGAACAGTTTTATCTTGCAAAAGGATTTGCTATTTTTGTTACGAAAAACTGACTTTATTCATTGAGAAAAAAAGCAGCAAAAATAAAAAAACATAAGTTGGCCGATTTATTTGAAATTTAGAACATGGTAATCACTTGTAAATTTGAATAACTTTTTAAAATAAAATTTATCGATTAGATCTACCGAAAATACACTTTACCTACGCAGGAAATAAATTTATCGCTCATGTCAAGACCTACTACATTTTTCAAAAATGAAAATATGTCAGAAAGTATTTCCTAATCAATTAGGCCTGCATCTTAAAACATCAAATTTTAACTCGATTTTTTTTTCATTGACACCTTTTTTTCACTTATGCTGGGACACTGTATTATCCAAAAAGTCACCAACTGGTACAGAAAGCAACGCAGGGAAGATTCTGTAATACAAAAATATTATTCTGTACATACGACGCATCAAAAGATAATATGCTTCCACTCTAAAATGCCAAATATAAAATCACAGATAATAAAAGCCATATGTGACCTCCGAAAATGCGGCAACATCGCTGGAGGTACCAACGCTTTGGCAGTCTCCTCTTTCTGTATATATAATGGAGGTGGTTTCACACCTTCTACGTGCCAGTATATGACACTTTTTAAAATGAAGAAATCATTTCCCCTCTTTTGAAATTCTCTACCCTGACATCCCCCTTATTACAAATGTATAATTTTTTTTAGAATAACTGGAAAAGGAAACCCGGAGGTCAGGTCGCCACTTTCGTTTGCCGGAGGTGACAGCTTAAGGCCCCTTTCAGACGAAACGACTTTTCGCCGTGCGCCGTGTACGGCACAGTGCCGTGCATTTGAAGACTATTGATTCATATGGAGCCTTTCATACGAGACGGCCACGACTTAAGCCGTACACGGCCGCCGTAAACACCACGGCGTTTATCAAGCTCGGACACGGCGCCGTGCCGTACACGGCGTCTTGATATACATTGTGGTATATGGAGCCTTTCAGACGGAACGACTTTCCGCCGGTGAGATGGCGTCTCTCACATTGGTATTTCGTCTAATGAGTTGTTCTTGCACTTTATTCGAATGTTGCTTATTAACATTCTAATGTAATTAGTCTGCATCTGACTCTTGAAGAGTAAAGACTGCTCAGATAAGTTATCAAGTGAAATGTGATAAGTGGAAGGCCAGCAGGCCAAGTGTTAAGGTGAAACTGACTATAACAATACAATTTAAACATTAGGACTTAAACCAATAAATTACTAAATCTGCCCCAGTTTTGATAACTAGCTTTTTAAGAGATAGTGTTGCAAAAACAAAACTGGTAAGAGGCATAAATAAAATAAAATATGTTCCCTTCGGGGAACTTAGTTGGTTTTGATACCAATGGACTGCCAATACATCAACAACAAAATTACATACAGGGTGTCCCAATACTTAATAACCAATTCTCCCAAAATAATGCACTTGCATCACAACCCATTCTAACCCAGCACTACACAGCACCAAATACTCAAATGTCACAAATACAAGAACAGTACAAGCAAACACAACAACACCAAAATCAGCAACAAGACGAAATCATGACAGTTATAACCGATGAAGATCCCGAGGATATAAATAAAGAGAATCCTTGGCAAAAAGTAACAAGAAGTGTTAAAAGAAAGAAACTCTCCCCCACCGAAGCTATCAACACAAGCAACAAGTACAGTGTACTGATAAATAGTGAACCAGAAAACACTACAAACACAAGCAACAGCGTAGAAAAAGCTGTGAAACCCCCACCAATTTTTGTACATGGAGTACAAAACTATTCACAAATGGTTGCTAAAATAAATGAAGTATTAACACCTGATCACTATGTCACCAAAACCCTAGCAAACAACAGTATTCGAATAACCACCGATAGCCCAGATAATTACAGAACACTGGCTAAATTTATGAGAGAACAAAACATTATACATCACACCTATCAGCCCAAAGAGGAAAGAGCACACAGAATAGTCATCAAACATCTACACCACAGCCTAGATCCTAAAGATATAAAAGAAGAATTGCAAGGAAAAGGCCACAAAGTCAGAAATATAATTAACATAAGAAATAGAAAAACCAAAGAACCACTAAATATGTACTTTGTGGACTTAGAGCCAGCAGTTAATAACAAGGACGTATATCAAATAAAAGGTTTGCAGAATAGAATTGTAGAAATCGAACCCCCCAGAAAAGAAAAGAAAATTGTACAATGCACACGCTGCCAAATGTTTGGCCATACAAAAACATATTGTTTCCGACCCTATGCGTGCGTTAAATGTGGAGGATCGCACGATACTAAATCCTGCAAAAAAAGTAGAGAAACACCTGCAACTTGCGTACTGTGCGGAGGCTCACACCCCGCAAGTTATAGGGGATGTGAATACTATCACAATTTATACAAAAATAACAGATCCAAAACAAACATGCCACAGCCATCAGCAATACAACTTACACCAATATCTCTTCAGCCAAATCAACCAGCACCTCCACACCGTTATTCTAGCTACGCCCAGGCAGTCCAAAACTCAAATCAAAATGAAAACAATGTCAGCACAGAATTCAGCAAATTCCTCGAAGAATTCAAAGCCATGTTCAACCAGATTATCCAACAAAATAGCATGGTCCTAAACCTGCTAACCACGCTGATAACCAAACTAAAGTAATGACCCAATCCCTAAGAATAGCACAATGGAATGCCAACGGCCTAATACAACATAGAGACGAAATAAGTGTATTTGTTCAACAAAACTTAATAGATATTTTATTAATAAGTGAAACCCACTTTACACATCAGTCATTCTTCACACTTCCGTACTTTACGCTTTATTATACCAACCACCCAGATAATACTGCCCATGCCGGCACTGCTATATTAATAAAATCCACTATCAAACATTACGAACTACCTAAGTATGAAAAAAATCATCTTCAAGCTACATCAATCAAAGTGCAAACAATGCCATATGAATTAACAGTAACCGCAGTATACTGCCCACCAAGGCACAACCTAAAAAAGGAGGATTTTCAAAACTTCTTTCAAACACTGGGACCAAAATTTATAGCAGGGGGAGATTACAATAGTAAACATACCCTCTGGGGCTCCAGAATTATTACCACCAAGGGCAGAGAGTTATCACAACTACTACATGAAAGGAATTACTCTTATTTATCTACTGGAACACCAACCTACTGGCCGAGCGATCCCCATAAACTCCCAGACTTATTGGACTTCTTTGTAGTTTGCGGCATAACAACAACGTACACAGACATAGTACCCAGTTATGATCTGTCCTCAGATCATTCGCCGATTATTGCAACTATCAGCACTTCTATAATAAATGTCAATAAGCCTCCTCGTTTGCACAACGCAAAAACTAACTGGGAAATATTCAAAGCTGAAATTACTAATAAAGTACAACTCAAAACTAGTCTTAAAACTCTAGAAGAAGTAGAAGAAACAACAAGCACATTTGTCAAAGTTATGCAAGAAGCCGCCAAACTTGCTACTCCTCACCTATCAGCTCCGCAACTTTCAATCAACATTCCAATGGAAATTAAGAAGCTCATTGCAGAAAAAAGACGAGCACGAGCAAAGTGGCAACGATCACACATTCCTAGCGACAAAACAGCCTATAATCGAATTACTAATAATTTAAAAACAAAGTTAAAAGAAATGAGGGACAACTCCTTTACAAACTATGTTACAACCATCAAACGATACGACAATTCCATATGGCGACCAATCAAATCTCTATATAAACCTAAAACAACATCCCCACCAATACGAGTGGCAAATAACACAAGTCAGTGGGCCAGAAGCAGTCAGGAAAAAGCAGACTTATTTGCACACTACCTAACAACAGTATTTACCCACTTTAACGATGACCCACAACAAACTATACAACAAACTCAAGACAACAGTAACGATTTAATCACGCAACAGACATATATAAAATTAGCCAGTCCCAAAGAGATCCGGGATCAAATCTCAATACTAAACAATAGAAAAGCGCCAGGTGTAGATATGATAACATCTAAACTACTGAAGGAATTACCAAAAAAAGGATTAGTAATGCTAACGTATATTTTTAACGCTATTATTAGGCTACAATACTGGCCTAACTGTTTGAAGATATCTGAAATAATCCTCATACCAAAACCTGGAAAGCCGCTGACAGAAGTATCTTCATACAGACCAATAAGCTTACTGTCCTCCTTATCAAAACTATTTGAGAGACTAATACTAAAACGTATCATTCCCATCATTAAAACCATTCCTGATCATCAATTTGGGTTTCGCCATGGCCACTCTACAATACAGCAGTGTCATCGAATAGCTCATGTAATCAATGAAGCGATAGAGGATAGCAAGTACTGCTCTGCAGTTCTACTAGATGTGAGACAAGCTTTCGATAAGGTGTGGCACGAAGGCCTATGCCACAAACTTAAACAATCACTACCAGAATCCTTTTATCACCTGCTAAAATCTTACTTAACGGATAGATTCTTTAGAGTAAAAATTAATGATGCAGTTTCTCACCTCCAACCTATAAAATCCGGAGTCCCACAAGGAAGTGTGCTAGGCCCACTCCTATATTTAATGTATACTTCGGATCTACCAACATCAGACGCCACCACAACTGGTACATTTGCCGATGATACCATCATATTAGCTGTTCACGAAGACCCTGTAACAGCATCTGCAAACCTTCAGGACCATCTCTTCCACATAGAAAACTGGCTTAAAAGATGGAATATAAAAATCAACGAAAACAAGTCACAGCATATAACTTTTACGATTAAAAAAGAAACCTGCCCCCCAGTGATTATCAACAACATAGTAATACCTACAACAAAAAGTGCCAAATATCTAGGAATGCACCTCGATTCAAAATTGAACTGGAGAGAACATATACGGAAGAAAAGAAAACACATAGATCAAAAAATGAAAGAACTTTATTGGTTGATTGGCAGAAAATCTAAAATGTCACTAGAAAATAAGATACTAATCTATAAAACAATAATTGTTCCAATATGGACCTATGGCATCGAGCTGTGGGGCTGTGCTAGCAATACAAACATAAAAATAATTCAACGAGCACAGTCAAAGATTCTCAGGGCCATAACCGATGCACCATGGTACATCTCCAATCACATGCTCCATCAAGATCTCCATATCCCAACAGTTAAAGAAATAATTCAACAACGAAGCCAGAAACACCAACAGAACCTTGAAAACCATCACAATACCACATTACAACCACTTGTGCAAGACAGACCCAACAGAAGACTCAAAAGAAAATGGCCAGCAGACTTGACCTGAAGTGAAGACGAGGCCCTCCCATTGGGGATGACCCACCAGGCCCTTTGAGGGATATATATTCAATTGTTCCTCCATCCAGCACAATAGCTCATAGAATGTATTATTCTGATTGCTGTTAAATACATTAAAAAAAAAAAAAAAAAAAAAAATTCTAATGTAATTGAGTCATTCTCAGTCATCTATTACACAATACGGGGTGTTTATAAATCGTAACATCGTTCATAATAGAGATATTGAAAAAACGTCGTTTTGTTTTAAATACCAGTACGTAGCCTACAAATTGTAATCTAATTTAAACCATGACCTTTTATTTTTGCGTACTGATACACGACTTTGGTATTTTTAATGGAACACCCTGTACATTTTTAAATATTTTAACTCAGTGCTGTGGTAGTATGCTTAAAATAAATTTTGGAAAGTTATTATTTTGTTTTCAAAAATTCCCAAATTAGTCCATGACACCTAAAATCACTGACAATCGAACAAAAAATTCAAAAGAAAGTTTACCTGGCTCTCCTCAGGGACGAATTATCGCAGCACACGTACTAAAACAATTGAAAACTATGTTTCTTAAATTAAATAATTATGTTCGCATTATATTTAAAATAAAATAATTTTTTAAAGGCGAAATGAAATGGCGAATATGGATCATCGTTGGAAAGTTTTTTGTTGTTGTTTTCAACTGTTTAATGAAACTCATATTGTTCCATTTAAAAAACAAAGTTTTAAATGGTTTAGTGCGTTTGATGCGATAATTCGGCCATGAGGAATATTCGGAGCCAAGTGGAGTTTCTTTTGCTTTCGTTGTTCGATGTTTAATAATTTTATGTAAGTCATGGCCTACTTGAACTAAATATTTTTTTATTTTAAAAAAATAATGAGTTCTAACATTATTGTTTGAGCATTTTTCAAAGTATTTTTACGCTGATTTCAAATATCTACAAATATAAGGGGTGTTCCATTAAAAAAACCAAAGTCGTGTCGCAAAAATAGGAAGCCATGACAAACTGATTTATGACAGTTTGTAGGCCGAATACTGGTATTTAAAACAAAAAAAGTTTTTGAATATCTATTATTAATGAGTTACAAGCTGTCTAGCGATATACAAACACCCTGATACATCACGGCCCATAACACGCCGTCATATTCACGGCGAAAAGTCGTGTGCTCTGCGGCTCATCTTTGGAATGCACGGCACTGTGCCGTATACGGCAAAAAGTCGTTTCGTCTGAAAGGGGCCTAACACGCATCGATATATATATATATATATATATATATATGTGCATTTGTATCCTGTCTGCCTCCTCATATTCTTAGGACGCCCACCCATCCACCAAGAAGAATAATGTTAGACCAGTATATTTGATATTTTTAGCACCCCCACATTCCGCTTAGTAAAGGCAAACAGAGAGGGGTAATTGAATTAAATTTTTTTTTCATATAAAATTCAAAAGTATGTATAGTGCGCTGCGAACTCCTTACATAAATAATACGTATTCGTCACAGTGTATTTAAAATTGTTAAATACAGCGGTGGAGTTTGCCTCCGGCAGTGTTGCCAAATGTATCAATGTATGCAATATTTAAAAGTCATTCAATCAGCGTCTTTGTGCTATGATTAAGCGTGGCCACGATTCGTTCAAATTAAAACAAGAGTGATCAGCGCGCAGAAGATGCGATTTGTGTGTTTTGTAGATAAAATTCGGTTACATTATCGTGAAGATGAATCGTCGTTCACGATTAGTATTAAAAAAATCTGGTGTGATACACTCACAAACATTCCTTTTACAGTGTTCTTATAATTAGCCAAAAATTTTCAAAAATTACAAATTCTACAGAAGCGGTAGAAAATAGACCGTTACTTGAAGAGACAAATTTACTCTACAATTTTAAGCTGAATTCAAAAATATAATAATATACCGGGTGTTCTATTTAAAATAGGAGTTAATAAAAAAAATAGAAAAAAAAACAAAAGAAACCCATTTTAGAAGTATTTAACTGGAAAATCACCTATCTCACATCAATACACATTAAAAATGTAATAAAAATGTAAAAGTTTCAAAAAAATTGTTATAGCCGCTTTTGAAAAATGCAAAAAAACTGAAAAATCACAAGAGCAAACATCTACTTCCGGTTGAACGATTTTCTTCAAAAGCTTTCTCTCTCATCTACATAGTACACCAAACTTATATATGAAGTTTCAACGCCATACCTCTTTCCGTTTTTGAGATATTCCGTTCACAGACACACACACAGACAGACCAATAAACAAAAACATGGTTTTTGGGTTCAGGGGACTCGAAAACGTGAAGATCTGTTGAAAACTCAAATTCGAATTTTTGGGGTGAATCCAATACTTCCTTTATCGTAAAAGGAAGTAATAATTGTAATTTAAATTGCTGTCTGGCATCTGAAAGAATTCACCTTTGGAAACCTGAAACAACTTTCAACAAGTTGCATACTTCAGCTCCATTTGTCGAAATATGGTTTACAAAACGTTTACACAAATAGTGAAACTAAAACCAGATCACTTCTAAGAATACATTATTTTTTCTACGACCACTACTAAACGTAGGCCTTTTAGCGCTAGTTTTTTTCACTAAAAGTGACGTTTTATAGTTTAGCGTGGTTAAAGAAATCAGCTGTTTACCTTTAGCCCATGTGCTAAAAGTAAACAGCTGGTGTGGAATTTAGAATTTCGAACTAGAGGTGAGGTTATAAAGTTATTCTAGTTACTTCTTTCGTTAGAAGTAAAGTGTGTTTTAATTAATTAAAGCATTATGTAATGAATAAAGTAAAACGTGTACATTTATAATTACCTTTGATAACTGACTTTGACAGCTACTGGCTGCAGAAACATTCAGCTGCACGTCAAGGCCATCTCTTTATTATGATATAAATTATAACTGTCATAAATGCAAACCTTTGTTAAATCGACATTTATAGATTAATAACACTAAATTCAAGGCCGTAGAAAAAATATTGTGTGCAAACTCGTGCATAAACGTCCACTTTTAGCACTGGTTGCACAAATAGCTATTAAAACACTTAAATTATTGAAGACAATACTTCGCAGTAGTATTTCGCCTAGAATTTGAAGGCTTTGAGTTGTATGCTCTGCGAACCTGCAATAACAAACAATATTATTTCTCCAAGACACTGAAATTGAAAAACTTCGTCGAAAAAGTAGAGTATTTAAGAAATTACTCTTAGTGCTCCTGATCGGTTTCTACTAATTATATAGTGTTTCTTTATTTGGTTTTCTAATGTTACTATGTTTAGTTTTCTCTTTTATATTGTAGGGATTCATTTATTAAAGGATATTTTTTAAATATACAGAGTGGAAATGCAGGAGAAAGAACGCAATCCAAAAAATTAAAGAAAATCGTTACTAAACAACATACGAATATTACTAAATTAAATCAACTACAGCTTAAATTAATACAGAATGTACAATGCAGTGAAATTGTTTCATGCAGAACATTGTCACACAATGCAATTAAACTTGAGTTTTTTTTTTCAAATCAAACATAGGGAAACGTACTAATAATTTGTGGCTATACCACAGCAAAACCACTACTTCTTTGCGTATCCTGGAGTGACTGATCAATTGGTTAGAGGAGATATGATTTTAAGGAACTTTGCTAAATCTTGTAAAATAAAAAATCCAGAACCATATGTCAAATCGGTTGTACAAACAAATTGTAACATCCATGCAAATCATACAAAAACGTATACTCGCAGTTTTCCAGATTTATGAGCCATACTGAAAAACCCCACCAAGAATTATATGAACATACTGAAGATGTCTACCAAGCTACCAAAGTTGTTAACTTTATTTCATGAAGCTAAAGGGACAGAGTATATAAGCAAAATACTAGAAACGATTGTTTTTGACCCGAATAGTGAATTAGTTGAATCAGATGGTACTTCCGAAAATCAAGGAGACCTACTAGTACTAAGTGCTTCAAACAACAATGGTGAATGGAACACTTCAGACATTGGCAAACCAGCCAAAAAAAAAAGAAAAAGAAAAGCAATAGAGAAACAAAGAAAGTTCCAATAAAAGATGAGTGCGAAAAGCTTACAAAACAGTATAACGACATCTTAGTTCCACTGGATTAGGTAAAAATTAAGACTTTTGTGTATAATACTTATACTGGTGCAAATAAAAATATGTAACGCCATTTGGAATTATAAATGCAATTATTTTCTCTTGCCAATAAAATATGTGATATTGGGAATTTTAAGAAATAAAAATATCTCTTAAAAATCTTCACATATTTAAACATATATTTACAGATAATGGAAATAACTAAAAATGTCTAAAGATATACATTTTACTATGAAATACGAGCATGCTTATGATATATTTTTATTTCTTTAATTCTCATCAGACGTATACATACGTAGCTTCAGTAGCTCAGTTACTGTTGTTTTTGGGAAAAATGTGAAAGGAATGCAGCGATTCAAATAGCAGCACTTACTATAAAGTAATTTTCAGGTTTTTGTATCATATTTTTTAAATATTAGACGTCATCAATATTTTTTGTAACAGAACCTATATATTTCTTCATTTATTTCGGCAGCAATTTTTAATCTGTTTTCTATGGTATAACATTTTAACTAAGTTACATTAGACAAATATTGAAATAACAGCCAAGTTCACATAGCAAGGCTAGTTACCTGGGTTTAAAAAACCATGTTTGTACCTTCATTTTTTATGGTGGAATTATTGTCAAAGCCAAAAAGTAATCGTAACTAAGGGTTTTGTTGTTTTAAACCCAGATCACTAGAATTAGTTCATATAATTTCATTCATCCTTACTATTTGAACTTTAAGGCAGTTTTTAATTTTTTTCTAATGTAAGCTATTAAAAATGTTATTCCATTGAGCGCAAATTAAAACTTGCTACCGAAATAAATGAATAAAAATATAGATTGTCAATTAAAAAAAAATAACGTCATAACATTTAAACAAATATATAAACAAAATTAGAGTACCTTTAATATGTGCGCTGCAATGTGAATTGCATAGTTCTTTGAGATGTTCCCAAAAACAAGCATTAACGAAGTTAGCGAATTTATGCTCGACATAATTTCCGCACCTTAAAAATCGCAGGTAGTTCCATAGTGTACTGTCGTTAGTATAATCTCTGAAACTTCTTTGTGGCGTGAATTCATAATTCATTTTCTTATATGGGTATTTCGCCACTCTGCAAATTAAAATATTAAATAACGAAAATATTAACAACGAACGTTTCGAGGGACAATCTGCCCTCGTTATCAACGAATAACAATTAAAACTAACAAGAACTTATCTTTTTTTTTTTTCACTGGAAGAAAAAACGACCAACCTCCAATGAATTTTCTGACATTGACGTTTGTTGATATCTGTACCTACTTGATCTCATCTTTAAGAATCGATAGCCAACTATTGTCTAAAAATATTGAGAAAGACGACACGCATTTTTCTTCGTTAAGTAAAATGTATGCCGTTTCCTTAATTTTTCGCCTTGTTGACATCGATTCTTTAGACAAGATCTTTGTGTTGTCCCATTGTATTTTATGGTTTTCATCCCAAGCATGTTCTGCCAGCTTAGACATAAAATACAATGGGACAACACAAAGATCTTGTCTAAAGAATCGATGTCAACAAGGCGAAAAATTAAGGAAACGGCATACATTTTACTTAACGAAGAAAAATGCGTGTCGTCTTTCTCAATATTTTTAGACAATAGTTGGCTATCGATTCTTAAAGATGAGATCAAGTAGGTACAGATATCAACAAACGTCAATGTCAGAAAATTCATTGGAGGTTGGTCGTTTTTTCTTCCAGTGAAAAAAAAAAAAAAAAAAAAAGATAAGTTCTTGTTAGTTTTAATTGTTATTCGTTGATAACGAGGGCAGATTGTCCCTCGAAACGTTCGTTGTTAATATTTTCGTTATTTAATATTTTAATTTGCAGAGTGGCGAAATACCCATATAAGAAAATGAATTACTGTCGTTAGTACCTATGTTTCTTTATGTTTAAGATTACATTTTTTTAAAACTAATTTTGTGATTACTTATTATACCTTGCATTTTCATTATACTTGTGAATCAAGTAGTAGTATTATTACATACTATATATGAAGAAATGCCATGTAGTTTCTTATATTATTTTCGTTACTTATATAATTACCTACCTGTATTTCCTTATGTTTATGTTTTACATTTTGTTATAAACTAGTTTTGTGGTTATTAAATCTAGAATTGTCATTATACTTGTGAATGCAGTAGTAGTGTTATTATTTTCATTGAAACTCTGAAAAATAAATAAAGAGAAATGTTAAGTTTTCAGTAGGTAGCATTTGATGTAATTATCACATAGAAAAATGTTTCTCCGTACGAGAATATTTAACTCAAACAAATTATATTTTTAAATAGTGGCAAATAAATGTCTCTACTCGATACCTATAGGGTCTTCATCTAAGGAAGATGAGGGGCTTTCCGTAAGTCAGAAAAGTTTTTTTTCGAATTACTGTGCCCTAACAAGTTATTAAAATAGATGCAAAAACTTTTATGTCAGATAGTGAAATAGATATTTAGCAGTATTTTTGGGGGCGTCTGTTTTTTTCTTCTATACATTTATAGGAAATTATATCGCTTTACTCACACTACTAGTAGATGTATATGGGAGATGAACCTCTAGCATAAAAAAATAAATTCTACGATATTTTATTTATACTAAGCCTCTGCCATAATGTACGCTACACGTGAAATTTCAATAAAGTAAACAAATATAAAGTCGGCGATTTTACTTTGTCAAAACGTACGAAATAGAAAATATTTTGTTCACTTATAACATTTTGTGATAAAAGTGTTAAATGGTGGGGCACTGTCACTAAAAGTAAGCTCACATAAGAGAGAAATGAGCTCCCCACGATTTAACTTTTTATCATAAAATATAAGTAATTTTTTTACTTTTATCGTTTTGACAAAGTCAAATCGTTGGCTTGAAAAATTTCCTTTATGTATTTTATGTTAGTTAATAGGATTTAGTTTACAGAATTTGCAATCGACTACAATAAATAAAGTCAATTTAAAACCAAGTCTGTTTATCATAATATGTTTTGTGACTATTATTTGCTTGTTTGCTTTTAAAATCACGAAAATACATGCGAGTTATATAGTCCTTTCAAAGGATACCCAAAAGTAAGTCCTTCTCTTTCTTAAAAATTTTATTGGCGATATTTTCACTGTGGTACTTAATAAACTGCTAGGTTACCAAGTATGTTTGGCACCATCAGAAACTACTATTTTAATTTTGATATTTTAAGAAGCGTAATTGAACGTTGGCAACACATTGTTAAATTATATTTATTTTATACTTTTATCAAAGAATGAACTTTTTATTTGGTACTATTATTATCAGTACCTACAACAGGCACTTTGTGTCTCTGCTAATATCCATATCTTAAACTAAACTTTTAACTAAAACTAAGACGAAAGGCACGTTTTATATCTCCCAAATTAAAACTCAATTTTTAAATTATCAAAAGTACTAAAAAACAGCTGAAAATAGAAAAAAATCATCTAAAACACGAATATAAGCAAAACTCGGTCGCCTCGTTCTGACGTCACAGCGATGCAGTTATAAGGGTTTAGCGGGGGTCGGGCAAGAGTTGGCGAATGCAGCGCGAGATCTGTGTTATTCTATCTAATTTACGGTCCTTGGCCTCATGCAGTGTTGCCAGTAAGATGAGGCCAACTCGCACTTCAGATGTAACGTGGCGATTAGTACCTATATGTGTTATGCGTATAAAACAACAGCGCCACCTGTGCGAAGTAACTCCAACTATGGTATATGTGTGTAGGTGTATGTAGGTTTTTTACACCTCCGAACAAAAATCTACCAAACGATAGAGGCAGCCAAAATTGCAATTTTAGACGTGAAAACAACGCAAAACGCGTTCGCCTCCGAAATCGGAGGCGAACTCGTCAAAACGGAGGCGAACACTACCTAAGCACATACCGTTTGGAGGTGTATGAGTACTAAATGCATATATATATATATATATATAATAAAACGTTTAGGCACCAAATTCAGATATATATGGACGTAGTGGCGCCCGTATATACGTTGTGGCACCAATTCGAGGTGCCACTACGTTTTTGGTCGTATTTAGGCGCTAGACCGTCGGATTATCTCAAATACGAAATATAAAGAAGGTGCCATTTGAACCATATATGTATAAACATGCAGTTTTAGTTGAACCATATAATCTGTAGGTGGCGCTTTCATCAAAAAAGTATAACAAGCCTAAGTGACTCCATGGAGCCAGTACGGAGCTTCACACATAACGAACAGGCACCGTCTTATTATAGTCATACTCCGTGCAGTGTGTGAGTTAGAGCTATACATTTTCATTGGATTTTTTTAATAATTTTACAATGTATGATGAGAGTAAAAAAACGAATCCCGCAAACCCGTGGTTGCGTTAAAGTGTCATCTAGAACTACGAAAATTTTGCAAACCGCACTGCAATGCTTCAGGTACGTGTTAATTATCGAATAATTAATATTATAATTATCTACTATCTATTAAAATGATTGAAATATGTATTAATTTTATGTTTACATTTAAAACCAATAGAACGAACTCGTTCCGACTTCAGCAAGGTGTCTGAATTCGAGAGGGATTATTTGGAAATAAAACTCTCCCCACAAATGGACACAGAAATTCCTACGGTATGTCTATTATTTTAAACTAGCGTTCTGCACCCAAACTGGGCTCGAAATAATTCATTTAATGCAATTTGTACAAGAGTGATCCATTTTGTGTGTCGAGTTAATTTTGAGGTTAGCTATCAACAAAAAAATCCACATAAAAAAAAGTCACTTATAAAAATTTGAAAACTGTACTACTGGCTTACTTGCGTCGCCCTGAGTCGACTGACACCAAAATCAGCCAATTCGGCCCTCAGGTTCGCTCTCAAAGTGGCGTCAAACAAGCAAGCAAGCCAGCAATGAAATTTATTATGTCGGATTCCAATTCGTCCGAATATTATTAAAGGCCTACCAGATGACTTTCTCAATTCAAAACTTACAGTTTCGTTCTCCTTGTACTCCACGTGCTACTAGGTACTACATACAAGTTTTAAGAGAAATGCCCAGTGTTGTTTTGAGTAGGTACCTAATTCGTCGTTTATGTAATTTGTTTTTCAAATGTTACAAAAATTTAAATAATTTCTAGTTTCCGACAATTTTGCAACATCACTTTAAACAAATATAAAATAATAAATTGATTTAGGTAGTACTCATTGAAATAACGCCTAATCTCGGGGATTCGGAGATTCCCAAAATTTTATTTGGCGTAATAAAATTACAATGGGAGAATATAATTCTGGTATCAGCAAAATTGCATAAATAACGTGCCTAGACTCAACTCCGTAGCGATAGCGGTGCAAGATTGCTGTTTGCTCGCAACAAGTTAATATAAAGGGTTAGGTCATGCTATTACAATTCATCTCCCGGGGATTCCCTGGCCGCTAACAAGCATTAATAAGAATTCAACTTTTATAAAGTATTAATTTGAAAGCAATAGATACGATCGACGAAAATAACTTACACCGCCGAATAGAAAAATAAGCGAATCTTGAGAATTGCGTAAAAGTGTGTAAAGGCACTCATTTTGAGGGGCATAAAACTTTACAGTACCTTACCTTGTGCATTTTTAGTGGGCAGCTTTCAGACGATTTGAGTCCAATTTTAAATTGCGCGAACCCAAAATGAAAATTCACCGTATCGACTCGTATTTTTTTCTGTATTCGGCTGTGTAGTTTTTTTTAAATTAAAAAAACATGTACTTATTCCTTTTAAATTAACACTTTTTAAGCGTTCAAGAGGAATAATTTTACATGACTTTAGTTTCAATAATTACTAGAAAATGATCAACAAAATTCCTATAATTACCAAAGTGTAATCGTAAAGCCAACCTTGTGGTGACTCAGGAGATTTTTTTTAAAGCGCCCAGCCAGCTGCGTTCCAGCAAGGATTGTTTTCTAATTTTACCTCTGCAAAAAGTAGGTACTAATAAAAAAAATTGTTAATGAAGAAGAATTATAAAAATTAATTTTTCTTAAACCCGCATAAAATTCGAGTAAAAATAAATTGCATTATTGTTGCTACTTGTTCCTCCTCCTAACCATATGTAGCAAATTTGTGGTTTTAAGTCTACAGGATGTACCGAAAGGAATGTTTAGTAAAAAGTGCCCAATTAAGAAGATACAACAGAGTGTTGAAGTCCAAAAATGTCTTTTCTATTTTTGCGGTAATTTAAAAACTGCAAAACAGACCGTTAACATTTGATATGCTATATTTTAGAGGTCTTAAATTACGATGGCCGACTTCTTCTCTTCCTACTTTGGTATCATACTTTGGACGATATCATTTTAACTATTATTTGTTTGTCCATTTTGCCAAGAATACACAAATTTTTTTCAGATTATTTTTTAATACAATATGTATTACTAAAATTGGACTATTTTAGTTAGTAGACACGATCCATCCCACAATAGTCCATAAATGAGTTCAAATCGCGTTTGCATACTTCATACGAAGAATAAATTTTATTAATTTGTAGATCTATTGATTTTCGTTTTTATTTTGTTAAAACGGTTCAAATAGAATGAATTATAATATTAAATATGTTTAAATTTTTTTCAATTCTTATTTTTGCAAAAATAAGCCGACGTTGTTTTTAGATAATTAATTAGGGTGTAACGCATTGAAACAAAAACAAATTTGGCACAAAAAATGAATTATTAGTCCAAGCTAACTCATTTACCTATTATATAAATTATTGTAGAAATATGTATGTACACTCAATAGGTCATTCAAAAGTAGGTTACATTTTGAAATAGCCACAAGTTTTCCAAAACTCAAAGGCAAATGAAAAACACATTTGTATTTGTAAAGCAATGGGATTTGTTCATCGATCAAATTTTTTAGTTTTAGTTGTCGTGGTTTGTTGATAATCGTTTAAAAGTATTTTTTTGCTTATTGAATTATTAAATAACTCATAATTTGCTTGTTTTAAAAAGGTTTTGACTTGACACGTTAGAATCGGTCTTATCCAGTGTTATTATGAATGCACAAGAATTTTAACAAATTAATGGTATTGTGGTATTTCACAATGGAATTTACTTTTGGGCAACCTTACATTATGGTATGGTCAGGGCCGAGCCAAGGGTATCTGCCGCCCGGGTGCAAGATATAGTTTGCCGCCCCTATAGCGTATAGCTCCTTAGACGTAAATAGTGTTAATTTTAAAATTCTGCGTTGCCTTGATAACTGTAACTTGTTTTAAAAAATAAAAAAATATAAAGGTTATTATAAACTTTATTATTTGTATAAATTAAAAAATTAAATATTTAAAACAACTAACATAATGCTTTAATAGTTATAAAACAAAGTATTGCTTAAATTATTTATTATTAGTAACTTAGAAGTTATAAACATGAACTAAAAACTACATAAATTCTAAATTTAAATATCAAAAGCGACTTTTCTTGCTTTTTTAATTGCAAATTCTCGTATTAAATCCGTCATATCTAACGCCTGGCAGATCTCTTCCTCGATGCTTATTACAGCCAAATTTGTAAGTCTGTTCTGGCTCATAGTAGATCTCAAATAGTTTTTAATTATTTTTAATTTTGAAAACGATATCTCACCATGAGCCACAGTGACAGGCATCGTTAAAAAAATTCGTAGGGCTACAGATAAATTCGGGAAAGTGCTAATTAAATCATTAGCCACAAGGTATTCTAAAGTTTCCTTGGCCGAAGTCGTATTGCTTTTATTATAAATGGACAATATTTCAATTTCATTGCACAAATCAATTGCATTAACATCCATTTGTTTTGTAGATGAATCGGTTAATTTAATTTGTAAATCCATACAACATTTCATTAATTCTTCTTTATCTATAGATAAAGAGCCTAAATTATTTAAAAAGCCAAAATAGGAGTTGCACTCGTTTAACTGTTCAAATCTGTCATTTAATTTTGATATTACTATATCAAGAATATAAAAATAAAAATTGACTTTGAAATTCAACTCTGGTGATTCGATTGATTCATGTCTATGTTCATAATCAAAAAAAAACTTTGCTTTTCTCGGTCTAACCAAGCCTACAGCTGGAAAAACACTTTCGCAGTCTATATCTTCAGCAATTTTTTTTGCCTCATTAAGCATATCAGATCGTATTTCAATGAAAAAAATTTGAATTTCTGTCAACATTTTTACAGTTTCTGGTAAAATAATATTAGATTTTTGCATGATTTTGCTTACAGTGTTTATTTTTGATAAAATATTGTACCAAATTACTAGAGAACACACAAATTTATATGATTTTATTTTATTAATTAGTGACTTTGCAAGGTTTTTTATGTCATTGTCTCTTGATGTATCATTATAAAGGGAAAAGAGAGCATCATACATTTTTTCTAAATTAAATCTAAGGGTTTTAATGGCATCGATTCTACTCTCCCACCGTGTATCAGATAAAGGTTTTACAGTTATGGTAGGAAGTTCTTTCATGAGAATATGCCAACGGTAGGTGGAGGCTGAAAAAAAAACATATATTTCTTGAATAATAGCAAAGAAATTTGTTACTTCAAGCGAACTTTTCGCAGCATCATTGACAACTAAATTAAGACTATGAGCTGCACAAGAGACAAAAAAGGCTCTAGGATTTATATCAAGGATTCTTTTTTGCAGCCCATTATGTTTGCCTTTCATGTTGGCACCGTTGTCATATCCCTGCCCTCGCATATCCTTAATATCAATATTTAATTCTTTTAAATAATTCAATAAAAAGGCCGTTAGTCCTTCACCAGTTGTATCTGTAACTGGGCAGAACCCTAAAAAATGCTCTCTAATTTCTATACCCTTTGAAATATCATTAATGAAAACGAACCTGACAACTACAGTTATTTGTTCTTCGTGACTCACATCAGGTGTACAATCTAATATAATTGAATAATATTTACACAATTTTAAAGTTTCGATTATATTTTGCTTGACTTTTTCACCTATTAGACAAATTAATTCATTTTGGATTTTATCACCTAAATAATGTGGCATATTATTGGTATCTTTTTGAATTCTGCCAATATGTTCCGCCATTATATTATCGAATTTTGCAATTGATTCAATTAGCTTCAAAAAATTACCATTGCCTTTTTCGAAAAGTTTTTGATTACTTCCTCTAAAAGCTGCATTTTGTCCAGCTAAATACTGTATGACACAAATGATTCTTTCAATAATTGACGTCCATCGTTTTTTTTCCAACTTAATTAAATTTTGGTTGACTGAGTCAACAGTTGTCCCTTTTTCAATCGATTTTTTTAGCTCGACCCATTTCTTAACACTCTCAAAATGCCCCTTACTTTTTTCGTGCCTGTCTAAATTTTGAGATAAGTGTCGCCAGTCAGTATAACCTTTATCAGCGTTAAAAACATTATCAGTAACTTTAAATAATTTGCAACAAAAACAAAATACAGAATTATTTGACTTAGAATAAACTAACCATGTTCTAGGAACTTTTTCATTATTGCTTAATTTTTTGTCATAATAAGTAGTTGAAAAAGATCTGTTTGAATCGTCTAATGGAAATGCAATATTTTTCAATTGTAATGGCCCCAATTCAAGAATAGACATTTTAATGTTATCTGTTAAAACTTGCGGCCAAAGAGCAGGATCTTTCAATATTTCCATCCCAGCGTCCTCAGCAGCAACCTCGGTTGGTGGTGGTGAATCCGGTGTGTCCTGTGCATCCGCCTCGGATTTATTATTTTCTTGCCCTATTTCTGGATTTTCCATATGCGTGTCCTTGTTCGAATCAAGCTGTTCCTCCACTTGCAGGCTTGTTGATGGTTGTTCGGCTGCAGCCGCCGTGGAAACAAAAAATTTTTTTAAGGAGCCAGCCAGTCCTTTTTTAATTTCGTCTTTTTCGGACTTTCTTTTTCGATACTGAAAGCCGGAAAGTCTCTTTCTGCCATCGGCCATCTGAATTAAGCACAAATAAATTCTAAGGATAGCGAAACAGAAAAATAAGCAGAAAAGTTCAAATGTTTAAAATAATGAAAAATACTTACGTTTTAAAACTTTCAACTTTAAAAAGCACTATATTATTTAGCTCTTGCTTGAAACGTTTAGCCTTTTTATTTCTGCTTAGTTCAGTACAATCTTACTAGCATTCAATCGCAAACTAAACTAACCCCCAATTGCCCTTTTTAAGTTTGTTATCGTATATGCCGGCGGCATGCATGAGCATGAAGCATGTTGCAACAAAGCACAAATACACAATTTACTCATTATTTTTGTGTCTAAAGAGGGCCGCTTAGTCTAGCTGATTTCGCTGATCTATATAGTTTCGTGTTTCATGACGCTGCACCATAGCGACAGAGCGATAACTCGTGTGTCGGTATAATCACCGTGTACAATAGCAAACGGCACCGACGCGACGTGTTTATAATAAAAATAAATTATAAGTAATAAATTATTATTGTATGCTTGCCGCCTTAAAAATGCAACCGTTTCTCTGTATCAAGTTACCTTTATACGAAAAAAAGCCAGACACAAGACTATAACTTGATAAAAAATGTTGCATTTTCTAATGCCGCAAGGCACAAGCATACCTATCTTAAATTTCTTTCATTTTTCATTTTGCCGCCCCAAATAGTTTGCCGCCCGGGTGCTGTGCACGCTTTGCACCCCAGGCACGGCTCGGCTCTGGGTATGGTCCCCAAAACATATCTTTGAACATGTTTCTCGAAACTTTACTTATATGGGTCGAATCATTTCTGCATCAACACGTCCAATTGTCCAACTTTTATTATTTCAAAAAATTTGCAAAGCTTTTAGCACAAAAATGTGTTTCTTTAAACTCGGATAAACATGTCATTTAAAATGATTCAAGACACGCCTCTAAAGATTTACTTCGTTACATACAATAGTGTTGTATGTTTCTTACACGAAAATCTCAACAATTTTAAATTATAATAATTAATATTATTTTTAACCAGGGGGTGAAACTTTTTCAAATTTCTTGTACACCTACTGTCACAGGTACTGTAGACCTACTTACCATTGAGATTCGCCCCTCGTTAATAATAATTTTTCCGATTAATCCTTTTTTTATTCACGTTTGACGAAAAATTTGCATGTTTTACTGGGAGAAGTAAAAAGTGACATTTTTGCTTATAGTAAAACAATATACTAGAGCCTCTCCGCCGGAAGTCTAAAGGAAGGCTAAAATTAAATAATTTTCGTTTTTGTAGTTTAAAAGTATTAACGAAAAAGTTCAGAATTGGTTGAAGACAACTACAATAGAAGAGGAGAACTATAATATTGTTGCATCGCATGTCAATAAAGACGAAGTTTTAATGACTTTGTAACTGCCACAACCGGCAATCGTAGACATGATTAACATTGGCTATGAACCAAGAATCAGTGGAAACGAGGATTTGACGGTTTTGCAACCAATTAAATCACACGTCAATAAAGACGAAGATGTAATGCCTTTGCAAGCGCCACAACCGGTAATCGTAGACATGATTAACATTGGTTATGAACCAAGCATCAATGGAAACGAGGATTTGACGGTTTTGCAACCAATTAATGCAGACGATGGTATTTATCTATTTTTTAATACATTTCTTTTATTTTTTTAGATCTGCTTTAAATTGAGACTCTTAAAATTTCCTTATAGTTTTATCCGATAATAATGATGAGAAAAGCCATGACGATCAAGTAAATGATCGCGATTGGTAGCCATTGATTACGAGAAATGAGATTAACAAATTTTCCAAAAAATATTTAAAATCTGACAGAACCGTCAATCAAATAAAGAGTAAAATCCAACATTTAAAAAAACATAATTAACGAAACTAAAAACTTTTTAAAATAATTTTTTTATTTTGTGTATCAATAAAGAATAAATTAAATTCTGTGTTGTTGTTATTGCTGTCATGGAAACACTGGAGAGCAACAAAATATTATATTGTCCGCCTGAACGCCACGATAAGCTCGCAATTATTTTTAAATGGCCAATACTACTGCTGTGTTGAAATGCTTCCGCCTTATCACTGCTGATTAGTCTAAACTAGAATATATTATTAAAACAAACCCATATACCGGGTGTCCGTTCTCAAAGTCGAACATAGGCGATTAACATTGTATTGAACGTTTTTGACAATTCCTGCTCGCCAATTCAACTTACAGGGAAGGTAATGGTATCAATGGAAAGATAAAATTATTACGCATCAAATGATACCAATAATAATATTCAAGATGCCTTTCTTATTTTAAAATACTAATTTAAAACTTGAGAATTTTTAAATATGCTATGCCTTGCTTTTCAAGTTCGATAGCATTTGTCAAAAAAATTGGTAATTAGTTGGCGTAAATCAGGTATTTTCTGTCAACGTCTGTAAAAATGATCTACAGAAAAATGAATTATTTCAATTATGAACGAGTGAATGCACTAATGGTAATTGCCTATGTTCGACTTTGAGAATGGACACCCGGTATAAGGCGTCAAAACGAATATATACATAAGAAACATATATGGGTGCCAGTTGCTCATATCGTGTGCAAAACGTTTTGGGTGCAGAAACGTCGTTTTAGTTATTGGTGTCACATAGTGGCTTTTCGCGTATATATATATATATATATTGTGACGTAATGTAATAAATACATTTTTTATGGGTGGTCCAGTACATTTGTGGAGCAGTATACAAATAGAATTATTTTGTTATTCTGTGTTGATAGAATTTGTATATATGTTGATTGTTTATTTAGCATAAATGGCTTCGAAATATTCTTTATACTTTATCCATTGCAATTCTTTTTCATACTTAATTTAGACATTAGTTATTCTATTATTTTGTACTGTTATGTAAATATTTTGATTGTTTATGTACCTTAAATTCATTAAAATTTTGTTATAAATTATGGAATAATAAGATTAACGATAGCAAGCTGCTTTCGCTATTAACTTTAAGAGTACCCGCTAGGCCTGTTTGTTTCTCACCGTTATTCTTTGTACCTTCTTTTTATACCAGAATTCCGATTACTGATATATTAAAGCTTGAGAATCAAATTTACATACTGCTCAACATTGATTTGTCAGCTCCATACAGTATGTTTGATTCTGTTGTAAAAAAGTATTATTATAACTAAAATGAAACAAAACGAACTATTGATGTAACAAATTTTTAAGACTTAAATTTACCAATCAGTACGGGAAGTCATAGTAGCAAGTTACGGCGTCGATCCATCTCCTGCAACCATGATTAAAGTTTATTTTAGTTAGGATGATTATTTTAATTTTAATTTACATGCTATAACGCTCATACCTGCATATAGCAGAATATATCTACACTGCATCTCTTGTAATAAGGGTAACACCTGTTAGAGATGTCACAATAAATAAATATTAAATAGCTTCAAAATATCCGTTATGCTTTATGCAGTAATAGTTATTTAACCAACAAGTGTGTTAATGAACGCGATTAATAATCGAAACTGTTTAAAGCACGAACATGCAAAATATCAAAACCTCAAAATCACAAAAACAGTTAATTAATGAAAAAGAGTGGATTAATCAAAAACAGTGTATTAATAGATCTATTAATCTATCCTTTTTTTTAAACAGTTAATTAATGAAAAAGAGTGTATTAATCAAAAACAGTGTATTAATGACTTCTATTAATCCATCCTTTTTTAGGAAAAATAATTCATTAATATTGAAATTAAGAAGCGGTCAACGGAAAAGTTATTTTTCATACTTAATTTAGACATTAATTATTCTTTTATGTTGTGTAGACAGCATGTGTAATTTTATTGATTGTTAATGTAGCTTACATAGTTTCGAATGTTTCTTATCATATAGGTACTATTTAATAATTTTTGCTATGTGATATCGTAATTTTGCTTTTTATTAATTGGCCAAATGCAGAAAAAGATAATCAAATAATTTTACATTATATAATAAATGGTGATGGATAGTATTAACGTTAGATCCTTAATTAACTAATTTTAATAATTTTGTAGATATTATTATTATTAAAGTAAAAATAATTAGATTAACTTTGTTAATACAATTTATTTCATAATTATACAATTATAGGAGGGCATAAATTTACGAGTGCACAAGAAACTGTTAATATCTGATCTACCACGGCAACATCGTCAGTTTTCTTTTTCGCCAGGAACATAGGCATCGTTACGTGAAGAACTGTATTTTTTTGACGAAGGACTCCAATAACGCGTTCAGTGTTGAATCCAGGGGGGTGACCGGGGGTGAAATTCCAACCCGGGCAGCACAAAATTTCCCCCGGAAACATTACCACTTTATATTCATGTGTCTTTAAATCTATAAAATAATGGACGGATTGCGGTGGAATAGGTAACAATACCCCCCAGACGTTTCATTTTCCCCCCCGGAGTAATCAGTCTGAATTCAACACTGAACGCGTTTGACGTGTATTCAGATATAATTAAGATAATTATTGTAACAATATACTTGCACTACCTCACGCTTGCTATATTCCTGGTTGATTCTATATCCCTTGGATCAAGCTGCCGTTTCCCTTTTAGAAAAGCAGGCGTAATCACTGTGGCCATATGTAGTCCTACGGAGTCTTTTATTAAAAAGCCAAGATCTGCCAATACAAAATCTTCTGGCAAAAGATTGTTTAAAATCCCACAATCCTCTGTTAGACCTTTATCGCTTATTCTGCCACTATATCCATGTGATACAAATGATATTGATCCAGGAGGAGTGATGCCTATTAGTACCTTTACCGTATTATGTTGTTTGTACGTAGACCATGTAGTACATTGTACTTCAAGGCTACTTGATTTTTCCACACTCATCTCAAAACAATCGATTATTACTGAAATCTTGTTGCCAAACGCTACCTTGAAGCATTCTGGCATTGATTTAATCAGCTGATCTCGTTCAGGCCAAATAATAAAATTTTTCATCCGATGATACATAATATTCAATGTGGTATAAAATATTCTGGAAATTGTTTGTACGCTGACGTTAAACATTTATGCCAATAAACTAAAATCTAAATGTATTCTAAGTTTTATCACCGTTATCAAAAACATGACTCTAAGCATGTTTTACTTACTGAATTAGGAATAAATATATATAATTAAATGTGAACTGTATATATTGTATGTATTTGGTGTAGCATTTGCCATAGTAGGCGTGTGTAAAAGAATTTTTTTTTGTAATGTCACAAACAAAGTATATCTATCTAACGCGCAAAACTTTAAATGCGGCATGTGCCGTGGGCTACAACGTCATTCTTCCATGCTCACGTAAAACTTTTACATTACTGGAAAACTCTCACTTTTCTTAACTTGTAGAACAATTCCTTCCGCATTTTTTTACTGCGTTCCAACAACGTCGTATTAATTAGGACGCCTTCCAGAGGCGAGCGTTTCCTTTCCAGAGACTTTCCATTTGAAAACATATTTTTTGGAACTTTTCCTTAGCGTACTTTTAAAACTTTCTTTAGTGCAACAAAAGTAATAAAATTCGTCGTATATTTTAAATGCGGCATATGCCGCGGGTTTCAGCTAGTTTCTAAATAAACTATAACAAGTAATATAAACATTATAAAAGATAGATTATATGGTAATTTAATCAAATTAATAAAATATTAAGTTATACGCCTTTATTTTGGGTCACTGTCTTCTGACGTTAAACTTGAACATGTAAAACACAATGTGCACGTTTCAATGTGCTCCTTAGATACAAAATTATTGCACATGTCACACAAAATATTTGTATTTTTATCTAGTCGTGGACAAATCTTACACCTTCCCCGTTTATTTTTTGGATTGTCGACGTTCTTGTATTGCAAAAGTAAGTTAATTCTTCTTTTTATTTCCGGTTTTACTAGCTCCTCACCTAGTTCTAATAAAAAACGACATCTTCCTGTTGTATTTTTGTATGTACTGACAAGCTCAGTCAAACTGTAATTGAGGGTTTATCCCAGAGACAGAGAGCTATATTTATAAACACTAGCAGTACGCAGTTTTACCACGCAACTAACGTGTCACAACTTGTAGAAACGTGAACAACTGCGAGTTGGTGCTGCACATTATTCTACCTTACATAAAAACGTATTTCGGAGCCTAAAAACTAAGGCTAAACAAATTAAAATTTTATCTCATGTAACCCACCTGGGGTAAAAATTGACCCCAAGCGCATATTTTGCGGTATAAATATTTTTCTATAACAATTTAGCAACAACAAATAGTATGATCCTCTCCTATGGAGTTCGATAGAAGCATATTTAGGGTTTCAAGACAATAGACCAAATTTAAACATAAGAAAACTACATTCTACAGCGCGTGGAGTCAAAAAAAGACCCCAGGTGGGCTACGAGGGTTAATATAGCAATTTTATATGGCTAAATAAGCTCTAAATGCACTCCTACATTGTTTACAACCTTTCCAATCAGTTCTAAACCAATTGTTGAGTACGTGTTAGCGTTGGCACGATGACCACGTATAAAATTATTATATTTTGATCGACGCCAGGTGTTATAGTAGTAAAATAAAATTTTCTGTAGTTAACGTATATTGAAAAACGTGCTTTTCAGACGTTCTAACGCACCTTAATACTAAACTATTAAACTTGAATTTTTTGGATGCAAAATAATTTAATATAGCAATTTTATATGGCTAAATAAGCTCTAAATGCACTCCTACTTTGTTTACAACCTTTCCAATCAATTCTAAACCAATTGTTGAGTACGTGTTAGTGTTGGCACGATGACCACGTATAAAATTATTATATTTTGATCGACGCCAGGTGTTATAGTAGTACAATAAAATTTTCTGTAGTTAACGTATATTGAAAAACGTGCTTTTCAGACGTTCTAACGCACCTTAATACTAAACTGTTAAACTTAAATTTTTTGGATGCAAGATAATTTAATATAGCAATTTTATATGGTTAAATAGGTTCTAAATGAACTCCTACATTGTTTACAACCTTTCCAATCAATTCTAAACCAATTGTTGAGTACGTGTCAGCATTGGCACGATGACCACGTATAAAATTATTATATTTTGATCGACGCCAGGTGTTATAGTAGTAAAATAAAATTTTCTGTAGTTAACGTATATTGAAAAACGTGCTTTTCAGACGTTCTAACGCACCTTAATACTAAACTATTAAACTTAAATTTTTTGGATGCAAAATAATTTAATATAGCAAATTTATATGTCTAAATAAGCTCTAAATGCACTCCTACATTGTTTACAACCTTTCCAATCAATTCTAAACTAATTGCTGAGCACTTGTTAGTGTTGGCACGATTACCACGTATAAAATTATTATATTTTGATCGATGCCAGGTGTTATAGTAGTATAATAAAATTTTCTGTAGTTAACGTATATTGAAAAACGTGCTTTTCAGACGTTCTAATGGACCTTAATACTAAACTATTAAACTTGAATTTTTTGGATGCAAAATAATTTAATATAGCAATTTTATATGGCTAAATAAGCTCTAAATGCACTCCTACTTTGTTTACAACCTTTCCAATCAATTCTAAACCAATTGTTGAGTACGTGTTAGTGTTGGCACGATGACCACGTATAAAATGATTATATTTTGATCGACGCCAGTTGTTATAGTAGTACAATAAAATTTTCTGTAGTTAACGTATATTGAAAAACGTGCTTTTCAGACGTTCTAACGCACCTTAATACTAAACTGTTAAACTTAAATTTTTTGGATGCAAGATAATTTAATATAGCAATTTTATATGGTTAAATAGGTTCTAAATGAACTCCTACATTGTTTACAACCTTTCCAATCAATTCTAAACCAATTGTTGAGTACGTGTCAGCGTTGGCACGATGACCACGTATAAAATTATTATATTTTGATCGACGCCAGGTGTTATAGTAGTAAAATAAAATTTTCTGTAGTTAACGTATATTGAAAAACGTGCTTTTCAGACGTTCTAACGCACCTTAATACTAAACTATTAAACTTGAATTTTTTGGATGCAAAATAATTTATTATAGCAATTTTATACGGCTAAATAAGCTCTAAATGCACTCCTACATTGTTTACAACCTTTCCAATCAATTCTAAACCAATTGTTGAATACGTGTTAGCGTTGGCATGATGACCACGTATAAAATTATTATATTTTGATCGACGCCAGGTGTTATAGTAGTACAATAACATTTTCTGTAGTTAACGTATATTGAAAAACGTGCTTTTCAGACGTTCTAACGCACCTTAATACTAAACTGTTAAACTTAAATTTTTTGGATGCAAAATAATTTATTATAGCAATTTTATACGGCTAAATAAGCTCTAAATGCACTCCTACATTGTTTACAACCTTTCCAATCAATTCTAAACCAATTGTTGAGTACGTGTCAGCGTTGGCACGATGACCACGTATAAAATTATTATATTTTGATCGACGCCAGGTGTTATAGTAGTAAAATAAAATTTTCTGTAGTTAACGTATATTGAAAAACGTGCTTTTCAGACGTTCTAACGCACCTTAATACTAAACTATTAAACTTGAATTTTTTGGATGCAAAATAATTTATTATAGCAATTTTATACGGCTAAATAAGCTCTAAATGCACTCCTACATTGTTTACAACCTTTCCAATCAATTCTAAACCAATTGTTGAATACGTGTTAGCGTTGGCATGATGACCACGTATAAAATTATTATATTTTGATCGACGCCAGGTGTTATAGTAGTACAATAACATTTTCTGTAGTTAACGTATATTGAAAAACGTGCGTTTCAGACGTTCTAACGCACCTTAATACTAAACTGTTAAACTTAAATTTTTTGGATGCAAGATAATTTAATATAGCAATTTTATATGGTTAAATAGGTTCTAAATGAACTCCTACATTGTTTACAACCTTTCCAATCAATTCTAAACCAATTGTTGAGTACGTGTCAGCGTTGGCACGATGACCACGTATAAAATTATTATATTTTGATCGACGCCAGGTGTTATAGTAGTAAAATAAAATTTTCTGTAGTTAACGTATATTGAAAAACGTGCTTTTCAGACGTTCTAACGCACCTTAATACTAAACTATTAAACTTGAATTTTTTGGATGCAAAATAATTTATTATAGCAATTTTATACGGCTAAATAAGCTCTAAATGCACTCCTACATTGTTTACAACCTTTCCAATCAATTCTAAACCAATTGTTGAGTATGTGTCAGCGTTGGCACGATGACCACGTATAAAATTATTATATTTTGATCGACGCCAGGTGTTATAGTAGTACAATAACATTTTCTGTAGTTAACGTATATTGAAAAACGTGCTTTTCAGACGTTCTAACGCACCTTAATACTAAACTATTAAACTTGAATTTTTTGGATGCAAAATAATGTAATATAGCAATTTTATATGGCTAAATAAGCTCTAAATGCACTGCTACATTGTTTACAACCTTTCCAATCAATTCTAAACCAATTGTTGAGTACGTGTTAGCGTTGGCATGATGACCACGTATAAAATTATTATATTTTGATCGACGCCAGGTGTTATAGAAGTACAATAAAATTTTCTGTAGTTAACGTATATTGAAAAACGTGCTTTTCAGACGTTCTAGCGCACCTTAATACTAAACTATTAAACTTGCATTTTTTGGATGCAAAATAATGTAATATAGCAATTTTATATGGCTAAATAAGCTCTAAATGCACTCCTACATTGTTTACAACCTTTCCAATCAATTCTAAACCAATTGTTGAGTACGTGTTAGTGTTGGCACGATTACCACGTATAAAATTATTATATTTTGATCGACGCCAGGTGTTATAGTAGTACAATAAAATTTTCTGTAGTTAACGTATATTGAAAAACGTGCTTTTCAGACGTTCTAACGCACCTTAATACTAAACTATTAAACTTGAATTTTTTGGATGCAAAATAATTTAATATAGCAATTTTATATGGCAAAATAAGCTCTAAATGCACTCCTACATTGTTTACAACCTTTCCAATCAATTCTAAACCAATTGTTGAGTACGTGTTAGTGTTGGCACGATGACCACGTATAAAATTATTATATTTTGATCGACGCCAGGTGTTATAGTAGTACAATAAAATTTTCTGTAGTTAACGTATATTGAAAAACGTGCCTTTCAGACGTTCTAACGCACCTTAATACTAAACTATTAAACTTGAATTTTTTGGATGCAAAATAATGTAATATAGCAATTTTATATGGCTAAATAAGCTCTAAATGCACTCCTACATTGTTTACAACCTTTCCAATCAATTCTAAACCAATTGTTGAGTACGTGTTAGTGTTGGCACGATGACCACGTATAAAATTATTATATTTTGATCGACGCCAGGTGTTATAGTAGTACAATAAAATTTTCTGTAGTTAACGTATATTGAAAAACGTGCTTTTCAGACGTTCTAACGCACCTTAATACTAAACTGTTAAACTTAAATTATTTGGATGCAAGATAATTTAATATAGCAATTTTATATGGTTAAATATATTCTAAATGAACTCCTACATTGCTTACAACCTTTCCAATCAATTCTAAACCAATTGTTGAGTACGTGTCTGCGTTGGCACGATGACCACGTATAAAATTATTATATTTTGACCGACGCCAGGTGTTATAGTAGTACAATAAAATTTTCTGTAGTTAACGTATATTGAAAAACGTGCTTTTCAGACGTTCTAACGCACCTTAATACTAAACTATTAAACTTGAATTTTTTGGATGCAAAATAATTTAATATAGCAATTTTATATGTCTAAATAAGCTCTAAATGCACTCCTACATTGTTTACAACCTTTCCAATCAATTCTAAACCAATTGCTGAGCACTTGTTAGTGTTGGCACGATTACCACGTATAAAATTATTATATTTTGATCGACGCCAGGTGTTATAGTAGTACAATAAAATTTTCTGTAGTTAACGTATATTGAAAAACGTGCTTTTCAGACGTTCTAGCGCACCTTAATACTAAACTATTAAACTTGAATTTTTTGGATGCAAAATAATTTAATATAGCAATTTTATATGGCTAAATAAGCTCTAAATGCACTCCTACTTTGTTTACAACCTTTCCAATCAATTCTAAACCAATTGTTGAGTACGTGTTAGTGTTGGCACGATGACCACGTATAAAATGATTATATTTTGATCGACGCCAGGTGTTATAGTAGTACAATAAAATTTTCTGTAGTTAACGTATATTGAAAAACGTGCTTTTCAGACGTTCTAACGCACCTTAATACTAAACTGTTAAACTTAAATTTTTTGGATGCAAGATAATTTAATATAGCAATTTTATATGGTTAAATAGGTTCTAAATGAACTCCTACATTGTTTACAACCTTTCCAATCAATTCTAAACCAATTGTTGAGTACGTGTCAGCGTTGGCACGATGACCACGTATAAAATTATTATATTTTGATCGACGCCAGGTGTTATAGTAGTAAAATAAAATTTTCTGTAGTTAACGTATATTGAAAAACGTGCTTTTCAGACGTTCTAACGCACCTTAATACTAAACTATTAAACTTGAATTTTTTGGATGCAAAATAATTTATTATAGCAATTTTATACGGCTAAATAAGCTCTAAATGCACTCCTACATTGTTTACAACCTTTCCAA